>APFE030436448.1:34117-72653 GCA_000404065.3 Pinus taeda | reverse complement strand
ATCCAAGACCAGTTCTGTGCTTGTTGTGGACAAGCTGCTCCCAAGGTCTGATGATGGGCTTGGGAAGTGCAGACTGAGTTTCTGCATCTGCATGTACAACTGCTGCTTTATTTGAATGAACGGGGACATTATTGACTTGTTGTTTATGGGAGTCTGTTTCAATCTTCTGAACAGAAACAGGTTCAGAAAGATGACTCCATTGTTGTAGTTCTTCTTGCTGCAGCTTTGTCTCAAGCTGCAAAAACTCAATATTCTCATGTGCAGTTTGCAGAGAGGTTTGAATATTAGAGAGAGAGTCATTGCTAACTTTTACCATCCCATCAATACAGGAATGTATTAGGGTATTCAGTAACTCTAATACATCATCCATTCGATCCATTTCAAAACAATGCTTCAATGAACTTGTGGTAACTTAGAAGAAGAGCATCAATATTATACTACTCAGAAAAGCCTTTTCAAAATATCAAATCTGAAAGTTTGTCCGCAGTACCGTTGCAGATAGAAACAAGAACTTTATCATCCCCTTGGACTTGAATAATAAAATGGCAAATGTTGTAAAAGTGTTGACCAATAGTGGAAACTTAATCATTTCTGTCACAAATAACTAATAATTCCGCTGCTGCAATTTTAATGTCTACTCCGTGTTTCATGAAAGGAACAGCATATATATATATATATTTCTGCTTACCAACAACATGCTAGATGGCAACACACAGCTATCTGAACTACTAGACAGTACATACTTGGGCAATTCAGCTCTCAAGGAAGCCTACTACAGCTTTTAATTCTTAATGGTTGATACTATATGAATGATATCAATGCCAAGATTCAGATTTCATGAATTGATCCTCTGATGGAATGAAAATTTAGTCTACTTTTTCTGGAAGAGATAATCTTTGCTAACAAACCCAGCCAAAATAATACTTTTAGAATCTGAAATTTCCTCTTCCTCCTTAAATAATTCCTCACTCTGTTATGCCGATAATTTTCTGAGTGTGTTTAATGTATACCAACAAAACAAAGGTTGACACAAAGCCTCAACAAGGACCAATATTTATTCATGTTTCGAATTCAACCACTGTTATCAGTGATATATGTTTTTCATTGCTGTGTAGCTGCACATTTCTGTGTTGTTTTGGTTCAGCCCTCTGCTGATCAAAATTATATTCTTGAATAGTGGAGAAAGAGCGTACTGATTTGATAATATAAGATTCATAAGACTGCAAGAAAATCGAGTTATGAACCCGACTCTTCAATCGGCGCCACCAACTTAAACTTGATACTCAGAATGATGAGGTCGATTTACCATGTACAGCCCGCTGATCTTCGGAGGATGCAGAACAAATTAGATGGAGTGTATTCTATGGGCCTGCGTAAACTGGAGTCGCGACAGTCAATCAAGCCCCTTTCGAAAGCCTTAATTCTCCGAGCACTTAAGTCTGAGATTCACATTGTGCGCACTGAAACACACACACAATATATATATACATATATTCTCTTGCACACTCATATCAAATTCTTTGGGCCAGTTTACAATTTCAATTTCAAAGTTTACAGATAAAATAATATCACTGACAGACAATTTTTAGAGCCGCACAATGGAGAGACTCCATAGATTTTAAACACAGAACAAGAAGGAGCCAAAAAGAGACTCAGAAGCCTCTCGAGTCGCAGGCAATCTCCCAGAGGCAACGATGAGCGTGGACGAGCTAAACGCCTTGTTCGAATCCAAGGGCTTCAATCGGTCGGAAATGACAACGCTCTCAGGAGCTCACACCAGGAGCTCACACCAGGAGCTGACACGAATTGATACAGCGGTAATGGAGCTTCATTCGGTTCTTCGCGCCGAGCCCGAGCTCTTCATCGACCCTAATAGATGGTACATTGTGAAAGAAATCCCGGCCGAAGATGAACCTCCTAATGAAGAATTAACCTTGGAAAATCAGACGTCCCACATTATTGAGCCTGAAGCGCAAGAATCCCAGGCCGAAGAATTAATATGGGAAGAGCAGATGCCCTCCAATATTGAACTTGAAGCACAAAAATCCCAGGCCGGAGATGAATAGACGAAGCAAAGGACAGCTAGGGTAGTTGCAGGCAGTTCAGACTTGAGGATATTTTACTCCATGGATTTGGCGGGGCAATACAAATCGAGCGATGGTAAGCCCTCCCCACAAAGATGTTGCAGACTCGTACGCTGGCACGGTCCAGGAATCACCGCTTCACATATCAAAACAGCTCTGAGATGCCAGGCCAACTCTGAGATGACAGGCAGATTTTAGAGCGTTAGAGTAGGTGGACAGTGAGGGAGAGCGTTTTTTAGGAAAACGCATCTGATAAGATGTCAGATTCACAGCTTAATAGAGCGCAGGTAATGAGGGTAGGCAGCGCTATTCAAGGCAGCTCACAGGCCACACATCATGGCTCTGATACCATGTTAAACAGACATGGTCAGGGAGAACATATAGGAAAACAATAGGAAAGATAAATCATTCAGTACATTTTTATTCACAAAAGATGTACATTTATAGTACAATATGGTGACCGTTGGGATTCACATCCCAAGGTCCCTTGGACTGCTTGTCCATTCGGCTTCCATGCTAACCCTTTAGGATTAGGTGTCCAACACAAGTGAAGGCAGCCTGAGTGCCGAGGTTGCTTGTGGAGGAAGGGAAATTCCCTTATAAAATTTCAGCCAAATTTTCTTGTTGTGGATTGCCAATTTCAAGCATCCAAATTGTACTTAAAATTTCACTACTACTTAACAATAAAAACTCTCAGTTGTTGCACCCGTTTTCCCAAGTTGGGTTTTTCCGAGGGACATTTGTCCAAAAATAACGGTGTCATATTTTTATGTCTGTGTGCTAGATTTTCTCAGATTCCAGCGCAATTTTTCTTTTCTAATATTTGTTTGTGAAAATCACAATGTGAATTATTTGGTATTTGCCATAGCATACAACAGATAAATTGTTAAATAAATTAACAATTAGAGAGATAATTTCCAGTTGCTCTGATAGATGAAATTTTCACATCACATCCATGTCATAATTCACAATTCATAATTCATATTAATATCATGTACCAGCAATTTTAAGTAAATAATAGACTTCATATTGGTGTCCATGTACAAGCAATGTTAAGCAACTAACATATCTCATATTGGTATCCATGTACCGACAATGTTAAGCAAATAACATACTTCATATTGGTATCCATGTACCAGCAATGTTAAGCAAATAATTGGAAATCATTCTTACATGTAACCTTTCATAGTTATAGAATAGTTCAAAATGATAGTCTTAGGTATCCAATGAAAATAAGGTAAAGATATACAAAATAAGGTTTTAAGTGCTTCAAAATCAAAACAAGTTGGGGTATTTCTGGTATATGGCCTTCGTGTCTTCCCAGGTAGCTGATCCAAGACTATACTTGTCCTATTGGACCTTAATTTGGTCTACCAGGCGGTTCCTAAGCTATAGAACCCTATGTTCCAGTATACGCAATGATTTGACCGAAATGGTTCCCTTGTCCGATACCTACAGTTCCTTCCATTGAAGGTTATGTGATTTGTCAGCTATATAATGTCTTAGTACACATACATGAAAAACATTATGAACTTTAAGCACGTGGGGTGATAATGCAAGACAATAGGCAACAAGTCCAACTTTTTCCAGAACTTTGAATGGCCCCACTATCATCCGATCTTCTAACTTGTCCCAACTTAGAAGGTGTTCTACAAGGTTTGTCGTATAATGCTTCAAATGGATGCATTCCGATTGAGTTGTGGTAGTTGTTATTGTATGCAAATTCCACTATGGGTGAGTACTTTTCCAATGCGCATGTTGATCCATAACATACATCCTCAGCATATATTATAGTACTTGGTTCACCCTTTTTGTTTATCCATCAGTCTTTGGATGATAAGTTGTACTTAAATTAAATTGAGTTCCTAAGGTTGACTGCATACAAGTCCAAAATCTTAAAGTAAATCGTGAATCTCTATCTAATATGATCTTCTTAGGTACTCCATGAAACCTAATAATTTCATTTCTAAATACCTGAGCTACATCAGCCACTTCATATGTGTCTTTTCTGACAATAAAGTGGGCACTTTTTGTTAGTTTGTCCAATACTACCAGAATGGCATTGTGCCTTTGCGGAGTATGAGGTAACCCGACAATAAAGTCCATAGATATCACTTCCCATTTAGTCATAGGAATGTTGTGAGGTTGCAGGAAACCTGTTGGGTGTCGATGGTCAGCTTTCACTTGTTGGCATTCAAGACATTTTGCAACGAATTAGACAATATTGCGCTTCATGCTTGCCTAAAAAAAGAGTTTTTTTTGTATCAGCGTACATTTTCTTTATGCCAATATGCGCACAATACAATACTCTGTGGGCTTCCTTAAGGATGGTGTTTCGAATATCTCCACTATCAAGAATATACATTCTACCATGGAATCATAGCAATCCATCATCCTCTAGTTCATATCCAATAAACTTAGGTTCTTTTGGACCTTTATTATCATACCCAAATCTTATTTTTAAATACCAGCTACCTTCTAAGACATTTTCTAGCACTCGCTCCCTCAAATCTACCCTGATGGATAGAAGGGAAAAGATCCTCGATCTTCTACTTAGAGCATCTGCCACTACATTCTCTTTCCCTTTAATGTATGAAATTTCAAAGTCATACTCGTTTAAGAATTCACTCCATCATCTTTGCCTAGCGTTCAAGTCCCTTTGGGTAAACAAGTATTGCAAACTTTGATGGTCACTTTTAAGCACAAAACTTCTCCCTACAAGGTAGTGTCGCCATATCTTTAAAGCTAATACTACAACGGCTAACTCTAAATCATGCATGGCGTAGAGTTCTTCATGAGTCTTTAACTTTCTTGTCTTGAGGCATACGCTATTACTCATTTGTCTTGCGTTAATACTGCACCTAGTCCTTGCTTTGATGTATCTGTACATACATGATACAGTAAATTCTTTGCCCATGTTAGGTACTCATAAGTCTAGTGCAGTGGTCAATAAAATTTTAAGCAAAGAGAATGCAATTGACATTCCGTGGTCCACTCATACCTAACTCCTTTAAGCTAGAGGGTTGTGGTAGAGTTTGCAATTTTGTAGAATCCCTCTACAAACCTCCAATAGTATTCTTCTAAACCCATAAAACTACGCACTAAATGCGCATTTTTCAGTATTGGCCAATCCATGACTGATTTTACATTATAGGGATCTACTGAGATCCCTTCACCAGATATAATACGACCTAGGTAATGAATCTTCTTCTAAAAGAAGGAACACTTGGATAGCTTTCCATATAACTGATGTTCCCTAAGGCAAGATAATACTATCCACAAATGTTCTTTTGCCTTCATGCTCTTTTTCATTTTTGGAATAAATGAGAATATCATCTAAGAAATTCAAATAACATCCATTGGAAAAACATCCAGAAATTCAAATAACACTAGATAATGCTCTAGGGATGGTCCTTTTTCTTTGCTTACTTATTGAATTGCATATACCCAACAACCTTTACTTAAGAAACACTTCATTTTCATTGTTGAGATGAAGCGTAAAAATACCTTCCTCTTAATACCCTAGATTTGGATCGTCTCTCCTTCGTCATTTATGTAGAGAATTTTTTTTCCGTAACAGTCTATCCAAGCTTGATGAGCTTCTAACCAATCCATCCCTATGAAAAGATCCTAATTTCCCAGGGTTGTGACATATACTTTTAACTTCGTCAAACAAACCCCTAGATCAACTTTACATTCCTCAACACTTAAATCTACGAGCTGAAGTTCTCCTAAAGCCATTTCTACCAGTTTGAAATTGTTTTGCTTGCGGGTTACCAATCCACATTTATTTAATGCATATGACGAAATGAAGCTATCAGAAGCACTAGTATCAAATAAGATTTTGAATTTTATGCCATTAATAGTACCTAAGGACTCCACTGCAGTGGACTGATGTTTTGCCTGGTTGTTGTTGACTACTGCATGGATTCTATGATTGCCTTTGGTATTTGATGATGGCTCTTTTCTTTCCCTATGCATCACACTTGATGAAGCCTTTGGGAAAGCACGTTAAAAATGAGGTCCTCCACATCCCCAACAACTAACCTGGGGTGGTCCCCCTGTGTCAGACTATGAGTTTCTTAAAAAGGCACTTCATCCTCTTGTGTTGCTTCTTCTCATGCTTCTTCCTCTATTATTAGTTCCTCGAGAATTCCATTGACTTACATTAGATCTTGATGATTCTGCAGATATAACATTAACTGCCATGGGAGCCCTTGCTCCTACTCCTCTTGGAGTAAATCTATGCGATAAGGAGGTGGTCTTGAACTACTCCCCCCGAAGAAGTTTCGGGGAGTATTCCCTGGAAATCCTGATTGTGGGGTTCCAATCAGCCTGATATCTCTTTTGACCCCTAGATGCTCCTCTACATAACAAGCACATTCAACTACCTCTGTGACTGATGATGGCCTCCACATTCTAACCATGGCCCTTGTTGTCACTCAGATTGTACAAGCACTACAACAACGACTCAGGTTGGGGGCTGTCACCCTGATCCTCGACCTCTTTGTTCTAGTTGTCTCCCAACATCAAGCTATGGGGGGTGGTCCCTATGGAAATGTGAAGACAGAGGACAAGTTGGCAACCGACTAGTACAAGAGATATGATTGAGTGGCCTAGCTACTTGGTTAATTTCAGCAAGACTTAAGAATTAGATTTGATTTGAATATGAGACCAGTTCCTTATGGAGTCAACTTCTTCCTTATTATTAATTAAATGCCAAGTAACCGGATGGACAATAGTTGCTTGGATACTTCACTAACTTATATGCTATGCAAATCCTAAGACCTAAGTGTGATGCAAGAATCTTGGTTACTTTTAATTATATGTTTATTCTAACCTTCCCCTTAACTATTTTGAAGCTAGTCTCCAGAGTAGGTTGTGGGAAAGAGGCCAAGAGGAAGCAAGAAATGGCTTGATTAGCGATACCTTTTGTTGACCTCTAACCACCCGATGCCTCCAGCGCTGTAGAGACTATGGCTCTGACGACTGCAAGGTCATCGTGTTAACCTCTAAAGAGTTGCTAAGCCCCTCAAGCTAGATGAAAAAGTTGGCCTTAAAAAGTATATCAACCAAGCTTATGTTTGGAGGTAAGTTATTAATGCAACTAGACTTAGAATGCTTGTGCAAGAGTTATGAGTGATTCTTAGGTTAAGGTTGCTTAATGTTTAAGTATTCTAGTTATGATTAGCCTTTAATTATGACGATAAGTACTTGTTAATGAAAATCAAGAGGTAATCTTTTAACCACAAGAAGAATGTGCCAACAAGATACAACAATACCCACAAGTATTCAACAATTACAGGATGTGCTCAAATCTCGTAATAATTTATTCAATGATAATTGAAGCACTTAGAATAATTTAACCAATGCTTAACAAGATACCAATAATTATTATCACAAGATTATCAATGTTATTGCTCCAATTAAAAGCTTTCAAGATACTTCAAAGAGATAAATGCCAAGAATACTCAATCATTCAAAAATATGCTTGATTAGATACTCAATACCAATGACAATTGCTAGAGATAATTAGAAACCTTTCAAGATATTCAAATAATGATTCTTCAACAAGATTATTGCTTCAACAATTAGTCTCGTTTATGTACTTAGTTTCAAGAGCTTCTTAAGGTATGTAAATATTCCAAGGATTCATAACAACCATAAATCAATGATGCAAAAAAGAAGACAAGAATGATTATTCAATGATTTCCTTCAATATTAGTGTGCTTTAGCGAGTGAAAATATTAGATGTGATCTTATGAAGAATTTATCAAACTCACAACCACAAATATGTTAGTGCACTTTGCTCATAAAACCGTGAAACAAAACAATTATGATCTATAAAGCATGAGCAAAGAAATTTCTTATGTTACTTATGTCCCAATCACATTCAAATGAATGATTACTAAACCCTTTAGGACAGCAGTGTGTAAATTCCAACTTAGAGCTATTTCAAATGTGAAATGAGAAGCCTATACTTAACCAAATACGAAAAACAAGAACCCAAATGAAATTATGATATCTTAGCCTTCTTAAGATGTGTTTATCACTATTATATTAAATTTGATTTCACTTGTGACAGTCATCAAATAAACATAGAATAAGCTCAATGATAAATGCCCATCTCATGCAATTAATTTATCAATGTCTTAGGCAAACTATGAGTGATTTCTAGAGCATATTCATGAGTGTTTGTCACTGTTATGAATTTAATATGATTGTTGTAGGAAATAATGAGGAAAGATGAGGGTTAGAGACCAAACCCTTAGGCCCTAGGTGTAGAAGAAGATTGCCCAAATTTTTCCTATGGCTCGAACACTTGCAAACACCAAAATTATGCCAAAATATCCCTGCAAAACCCACCAATATTCAGTCCAAAAAACAAATGATCATTCAAAAGTGGAAAGAAGGCAAATGAGGGAAGGAATGGAGGTTGGAAGGAGAGGGGCAAGGCCTAATAGGCCTCCGGCTAAGGTCTAGAAGCCACAAAGGCCTCATGGCAAGCCTAGGAAGGTTGTCATTGGGCTAAGGAGGGGTTGCGACCTAGGGTTTTGAGGCCCTAAAGGCCCGTGACAGCCTAGACAGAGCCTCCAAGGGGATGCCGAGAGGAGGACGGAGGGTTGGACACCACGTTAGAGGGAGAGGAGGGGCGAGGAGGGAGACGAGCCAACAGATGGTTGGATGAAGGAGAAAGAGTTAAGTGAAAGGCAGAGGAGGCCTTTTCAAGCCTACGACAGGGAGAAAACAGGAGGCCAAGTGGCCTAGAGGCCACGACCAAGCCTACCAAGGCCTACAAACACCACAACAAGGGATCTGAGGGTAGGTCGAGGCCCTTAGAGGCCTGCAGTTGGCCTTGAAAGGCTAAACTAGGGTGACACACGGGGGAAGGAAAGTTGAATGGCTAGCCTAGAGGAGGACACTATGCCAAGAAGGCCCTAAAAAATTTCAAAACCCTCACAAAATTGAATCATTGCTTTAGATCTTCAATATTTGCCCAAAAATCCTTGATGTTGCCCCTGCAAAAAATTTGGAGACAAGATCTTATCCTCGAGGGCCTAGATCTAGCTCTAATCCATATAATTTCCTTGGATCCCACCTACACAAATGAATTTATAAGTGCCCAAAACCCCAATATATACAAAAATTCAAAAAACCCCAAAACCCCAGCTGCAAACAAGGGTTAGAAATAAAAAAAAAAATATTTTACAAAATTATTATACACAATCTATCCACAAATTATACAAATATACAATGCTTAAAAATATTTTTGGGGAATAGAATTTTTATAGACCTCGATAATGGTTAGATGTATTTCGAAAGATAAATGTTAAACCACAGATTTAGCAAAGTTAGAAAATCATATAAAATATTTAGAATCCAAACATGGTCAGTCTATGCCCACAGTTCGTGAAGTTGGAGCCCAAGGGTCGGGGAACCTGCAAACTATATATATTTTCTCAAGAAGAAACCATTAGAACATACAATGAATCGGATCATCTAAGATAAGCCCAAAACTTACCAATAGAATGTTCCTATTATTTACAAATGAAATAACAATTTAATTAATATTTGAAGCACAATATAGGAATGCACATACCCAACACATACCACAAATCAGTGAGACAAAGACACCATGAACTGCACCCCAAAGTCTTTTATTATCATGATCAAAACGTTCCTTGCAAAACAATGGTTTTACGCTAGATTTTACAAAGTTACATCAGATCCGAAGTTCAGATCTAGATCAAAATAGAAGCAAAATGTCTTCTATTTATATAGAAATTCCTCCAAGTGGAAAATAACAGCTAGTAGACTTGATCCCTATCAAAATAATCTCAACCATCGATAAATCTTCGATGATCTTTTAATCTCTGTCGTCGATAAATCTTTGACGATCTTTTAATCTCTGTCGTCGAAAATATTTATTTTTGAGGAATTTTCGAATTTCTCATTAAAACCATCTTTTATTAGCTCAAAAATAATTATTTTGAGCTAATTTCCTCAAAATTTTGACTTTGACTTAACCGCCAAGGTCCAAGGGTCCAATTTTTCTTGAAATATCCAATATTGCTTCGGTGGGTGATCTCCAAAAACTAATTTCTTTTAGGCCCACGAATTTTTCCACTTGGAAAATTTAATTTCTCTAACATTTTAATTATTTAACTCAAATAATTAATTAATACTTGAGGGGATTAATTGTTTTTGCACCCTCAAATATTTTAGCCTTGGTGTCTAAGTATGAAGGACCATGCACTAAAATATTTTTTACATAAGATTTTACAAATTCAACTCTCAAAGGGGGAATACCCGTTGGTTATAGACCCTCAAAATACACACCCAATTATACAACACAATTTGATCTAGTAGACTGATGCGGGCTTACCCTTGCTTACACCCACAGTATGCATGTAAAATGCATCCACACATCTGTCCCAGGTATTTAACTCACAAAGGAGTCAAATCTTTCATCTCTAATGGTTAAGGCCCTCTTTTAGTCTCATGCGGAATGATTCATAGACTTACCAAAGTCTACACATTAACCCACCTTTTCCTTGAGTAAAGGAAATTAATAACCCCATTTTAAACCTTTTATCGGGACTTTTAAACTCCTTAAGTCCGCATATATAACCTTTCCCCTCTTACCTTTGGTTATATATGGTTAATACATAAAACTTACCCATCGGTGCTATTTTCATTATAAAACCATTTACAAAGGAAAACATATGCAAACACACATTTTTCCCTCTCGGTACGACCTCTGCACATTTCCCGAGGCTACCTTTATCGCAATCGGAGTATCGGCTCTTTCGCGGTCACATTACATATGTGCCTAATCACCCCTTCCCCTCCGATATGCGACGATCAAAAGCATTTGAATAACGCTTTAGTCTTAAAAGACTTGGGCACAACACTTTAACACAATACAAAGGAATATAAGGGAATTACATGAAATTCCGCTCCAGAACACATAAGCGGATCTCAAATCTTATACATCCGCTTCTATAAAATCGTTGGGTCCGCACCTTAAGTCGCTCCACAGTGCTACTTTTCCGAACTTCGATAAGCCCGATCTCTAATTGCCAATCAACGTTTTATCGTTATCAGCACATCGGCATTTCACAGTCCTCCAGCATTTGACCTCTGTCTAATGCGATTGCGATTAGATCATGACCATTGATCGGTTCTCGATCCAATGGTTGATATCCTTTCTCGATGCAAAGTTGCCCGACAGTCCTCCGCCGTCGATCTTCCTTCTTCAAATCCGACGGTTGCTGTTTATTTCGGACAGACAACGAGCACGGGGTTTAACCGCCAATAAAGCGGTTTCCCCACTCCTCCGCTGCTATGTGTCCTCCGATTAGTGGAATCGGAGCCAAACGGTAAAAACCGCTTACAGCTTTCCTTCTGCTGGAAATCCACTTCTCTGCCTTTGAGAACTGCTTTTTGTCGATTCTCCACGGGTTGATCTGGACCGTTAATCTATAAGATCTAACGGTTCCTGTGTATCACCTCTTTACTTCTCCACTCAATCCTTTTCCTTTGTTTTACGCTATCTCTTCAATGTTTCTCTATGGGTTTGGTTATTTCTTTAGGGTTTCATTATTTTTTCTCTTCCGCTTCCTCTGAGCTTAACTCTGCGAATTCTTACTTCGCTACCTCTACAGAACTTACTCTGCTCCTTCAGCTGGATTCAAAGGTCTATTACGATTCCTCTGAATCATACCCTCCTCTGCGTATCCACAGAACTCTGCCTGCAACCCTCTGTTACAGAACCTACAAATTTCACGCATAAATCAACCATTACATACTTATTTTACACATTACACAGTTCTCGAATGAAACACTATATATATAAATATGAACAACTAATTACAAACGAGACTTCTCTGTCTCTTTGCCCGTAGGCTTACATTTATCCCAGAAAGGTTTGTTGAACTAATCTTGGTTCGACTCCTAAATCTACTGAACTGACTCCTAATTCCTCTATCCTCTACGTCCACTTCTAATCTCCACTTAATTCCTAAGAACTCTCCTTAGTTCCTCGAATCATGGAACTGCTTAAAAAGTCCTAATTGACTTTAAACTCTTTTGTCATTATTGCCCACTTATGTTCTCATTTATTCGAGAGCATTTACAACTTCCTCTCATTATCTAATTAATTCCTTAAAGGCCTAAATATTACATTAATTTGAGACTTAGGAAACTAACTTCTCTAAAACATGACCCCCTATGTCTACTTAATTACAATGATTTTCTCTTGGGTTGAATGCTCCTGCATTAGACTCCCAAAGTAGAAAATATTCATGACCTCCTGATCATGTGTCTTCTGATCTTTGTCTTCTTGGATCCCATACTTTGTTTTGTAACTGCCCAAATGTCTTGTTCCTTTGTTGCGGCACTTCTGTGGTCTTTTGCTCCATCTTCTTCTTCTTGTCAATCAAGCTCAAACTTTGATTGATCATGCTTCTTTTTGCTACCATTTTCCTCCATTTGGACTGCTTCATCATCAGTTGCCACATTTCTTCAATCTCTTTTTCCAGTTCATCCTTGGACTGGTCTATACTCTGCCACATACTTCTTTGTTTCAGGTTGTTGCCGCTGTCACCAACTCTTCAAACTGTTGTAGGTTACTTTCAATTTGTACTTGTTGGTTCCTTACTTTTTCTTCTACTCTTGCTCTTGCTCTTACTTTGACTACCTCCCTTTCATCCTTACCCTCTTGCACTGAATCATGATTTTCCAACATTCTCTCCAGCAATTTAGCATCTCTGTTCCATGGATTAAGTTCTTCCACAGAATCTTCTTTTTCTATTTTTATTTGGCTGCTCATCTATGCCAAATTTCCTTCAGCGTTTGCAACAAAACTTGTATTCACAACACACTTGTTAAAATCAAAAACATAAGGCTTTTGTGCCTTATCTTCTGTTGGCAACAATTTAGTTTGTTGCTCTGTTTCTTTCTCCTCTGTCAGCACATCAATATGATATTTTGAATTCTCAAAAGAATTCATGATATTGTCCATTAGTCTTTCTTCCACATTATCTATCCTAATGATGTCTTCCTGCTTTTGTCCATCATAGTGAACTCCTTCTTTTGCAGTGTCAATCTGCTGAACTTTCATATCCATCTCCTTTTTCTTATGATTGTCATTCATGACAATGTTTTTGTCTTCCTTTTTCAACAATCTCTCTTGCACATCTATCGTCTATTTTTCCAACTCCCTTCTTTGAAAATCTATTTTTCTATATAACTCAATAATTTCAATTGGAGTAGAATTTGGAAATTTTACACAATTCTCCACACCTTCCTTTGTTATTGACAAATTATCAAATGTCATTTTTCCTTTTGTTAAGTCTTTTGCATAGACTTCTTCCTTTTTAACATCTTTTAGTAGATGTCCTTCTCTTTTTCTGACTGTCTCAACATCTTCCACGGCTATTTCCACTGTGCCTATTATCATGGTGAATTGATGATCCTTTACTATGTTTTCAGCTATCATAGTCTCTTTTTCTTCAGTACATTTTGCCTTGCTATCCCTTTGTAACTCCTCCCAGAGTTATCCTTGTTTCACCATCTGCATTAACATTCTCCTGTATTTGGTTTCTATCAATAACATTAATCAAACTCATTTTATTGCCTTTTTGAGACAGTATTCCTTTATTCTTCATCAGAATAAGACCCTGATTCTTCATCTTTATGACCGCTTCTTTAGACTCATCCATAGACTTTTTCTTTTGTATGCAGTCAAATTCTTCTTCTTCTGAGAAGTTTTCTTTGTCACTTTTTACTTCTAGATCTTCATCTACTCTGAAAATATCTTCAAAAGGTTTCTTTTCTCCTGCAATACCTGCTATCATACACAAACTATCAGTTTTAAAAACATAAGACCCTGTGGTCTCACTAGATGCTTCAACCATCATATCTCCTTGATGTTCTAAATCCTTCATATGATTCAGAAATTCTTCGATGGTCCCCTCCTCAATCTCCTCAAGCCCTTCACTTGGTTGCTTGATATCTTTCCCCAACTGTATATGAGACCTATCTATCTCATCTTCTTCCATAACATAATTTAGATTTTGCTTGTCTTCTTTCTCCTTTATGACAATATCAACAAATTGTCTTTCTTTACATGTTTCACCTGCAAACATATATAAATTGTCAGATTTAAAACAATGTGACCCTTTGGCCTCACTTGAAGTTTCAGTCTTCAAGTTTTCATCTCGCTTTCTCCCAGAATTTCTTCCTGTTCTGGTTCACAAATGGACTCTTCCATTTCCATTTCCAACTCAGCTTCCTTGAGTTTTTCCCTCAGCCACTTTACTTGCTTTTGTTGTAGCCTTCTCTGCATCTCATGCCATTCCACTGGTTTCTTCCTTAATACCCAACCTTGTCTCGGTTTTCCTCAAGTATTCTCCTTAATGCATCGAGTTGTTCTTTTAACTCGACAATCTCTTTGTCAATTTCCTTTTGACTCATCCTCTTGCCATTTGCCTTAGCATCGTCTTTCCTCATCTTTCTTCTGCTGTGGCTTCTCTTTGAACCTCTGCTATGACTATTAGTAGTCATCTTCTTCTCCTATTTCTTCATGAGCTTCTCATTTATCTGCAACAAGCCTCTGCAACAGCTAGTCCTCCTCGCTGCAATCTTACCTCACTAAACTCTCCTCACTCATTCTTTTGGTAAGCACGGGTCCTCTGTCTGGAACCTCCTATTGAGCAAGACCTTTGCTCCTTCTAGGCTTCCACAATCTTTCACTCTCTCTTGAGAACACTTCAACTTTCCTCTCTCTGTCCAATCTCTTATTGGATTCTTCAGGTTCACTGCCACTTCTCCATCAGAGTATTTTCCTTACTCTGTCTTCAAGAACACATCTGGTTCTCCTCTCACAGCTTCTCTTGCTGTCACTTGTGCATTAGTGTAAAAACACACATTCTCATTTTAAACAGAACATATTACCTCACTTTCAAGATCTCAGCATGATCTTGTTTCACCATTCCACCTGTACTTTGAATGGATTTCCTCTGTCTCTTGCATCTGCAAGTTCTGCTACACATCACCTCTGTGTGCCTTCCTTCTGTCAGATTAGAATCTGATCCTTCCTTGCCTGCATAAACACCTTAACACATAATCTGTTTTTAATTCTTTCACATAGAATTTCTTTGTTCTGTTTAACCCCAACAGTTTTAATTACAATTATGCTCTGATACCAAATGATGCAAGGTTAGCCCCGCTTACACCCACAGTATGCATGTAAAATGTATCCACACATCTGTCCCAGGTATTTAACTCACAAAGGAGTCAATCATTCATCTCTAATGGTTAAGGCCCTCTTTTAGTCTCATGTGGAATGAGACATAGAGTTACCAAATTCTACACATTAACCCACCTTTTCCTTGAGTAAAGGAAATTAATCACCCCGCTTTAAACCTTCTATCGGGACTTTTAAACTCCTTAAGTCTACATATATAACCTTTCCCCTCTTACCTTTGGTTATATATGGTTAATACATAAAACTTACCCATCGGTGCTATTTTCCTTATAAAACTATTTACAAAGGAAAACATACGCAAACACAGCGTTTTTTCCTCTCGGTACGGCCTCTGCACATTTCCCGAGGCTACCTTTATCGCAATCAGAGTATCGGCTCTTCCGCGGTCACATTACATATGTGCCTCATCACCCCTTCCCCTCCGATATGCGACTATCGGAAATGTTTGAATAACGCTTTAGTCTTAAAAGACTTGGCACAACACTTTAACACAATACAAAGGAATACAAGGGAATTACATGAAATTCCGCTCCGAAACACATAAGCGGATCTCAAATATTATACATCCGCTTCTATAAAATCGCCGGGTCCGCACCTTTAGTCGCTCCACAGCGCTGCTCTTCCGAACTCCGATAAGCCCGATCTCCAATCGCCGATCAACGTTTTATCGCTATTGGTGCATCGGCATTTCACAGTCCTCCAGCCTTTGACCTCTGTCTAATGCGATTGCGATTAGATCACGACCGTTGATCAGTTCTCAATCCAACGATCGATATCCTTTCCCGATGCAAAGTTGCCCGGCAGTCCTCTGTCGTCGATCTTCCTTCTTCAAATCTAACGTTTGTTGTTTATTTCAGACAGACAAGGAGCACGGGGTTTAACCGCCGATAAAGCGGTTTCCCCTCACTCCTCCGCTACTACGCGTCCTCCGATTAGTGGAATCAGAGCCAAACGGTAAAAACCGCTTACGACTTTCCTTCCACCCGAAATCCACTTCTCTGCCTTTGAGAACTGCTCTTCTCCGATTCTCTGCGGGTTGATCTGGACCATTGATCTATAAGATCTAATGGTTCCTGTGTATCACTTATTTACTTCTCCACTTAGTCCTTTTCCTTTATTTTACGCTATCTCTTCAACGTTTCTCTATGGGTTTGGTTATTTCTTTAGGGTTTCATTCTTTTGCCCGTAGGCTTACATTTATCCTAGAAAGGTTCATTGAACTAATCCTAGTTCGACTCCTAAATCCATTGAACTGACTCCTAAATCCTCTATCCTCTACGTCCACTTCTAATCTCCATTTAATTCCTAAGAGCTCTCCTTAGTTCCTCGAATCATGGAACTGCTTAAAGAGTCCTAATTGACTTTAGACTCTTTTGTCATTATTGCCCACTCATGTTCTCATTTATTCGAGAGCATTTACAACTTCCTCTCATTATCTAATTAATTCCTTAAAGGCCTAAATATTACATTAATTTGAGACTTAGGAAACTAACTTCTCTAAAACATGACCCCCTATGTTTACTTAATTACAATGATTTTCTCTTGGGTTGAATGCTTCTGCATCATAAACCAAGTGATCTGTAATAAAATAATTTAGTTAATTAGCTTAAATTATTCCCAAATCACTTTTACAAAAGGCTCAACTAAAACACTAACACTCACCTAAGCCTTGGGGTGAAGTTGGAGGGAAATACTTTTTCGATCATCGGTGTTTAGAAACACACACAAATCAGCGAGATGAAAAACCTCTTAGGATGAAATTTGTCGCCAAAATAATAGGCTTACCCAGGTTGTTACATAAATACACAATCTTACTAGCATCATTTACCTTACAAACTTGCATAATGGGTTTACAATGACGTAAGAATTATTGGCTGATGATACTAAACTTTAAAATTTTCCCTTCAAGCTTCCGGATCCTGCTTCCTTGGAATTTTGAAAAAATGGGTGCAACAACCCTGATTCGAGGATTTAATCCATACACCAAACACTCAGCTTGACATTTATCAGAGTCTAGATAAGGAACGCATTTTACAAGTTCCATAAACCTCATCTCATATTCTTGCATTGTTTTCTTACCTTGGACTAACATGTGAAAAGCTTCGGCTTGTTGCTCTTGAAAGTAGGGTGGCAAGTACTTTGCACAGAATCTTTCCTCGAACAACTCCTAAGGAACATTGTTTGATGTCAGATGCAATTGCTTTTCTAGATTTCCCCACCAAATCAAAACACTCTACCTTAGCAGAAATATAGCGATCTTTGTCTTAGAGGTAAAAGAATATTTTCTTAGCATGAAACAACTTGTCATTCCTTCGAGCCATTCTTTAGCACGTTCTCCAACTCGCTCTCCTGAAAATTCTAGAAGCTTAATCTTTTGTAGCTCCCTAGAAACATCCTCCTGTGGTTGTCTATAATCTAAACCTTTGGACCCCTCTGGGTTTCCTCCCTCAAGGTGAGGTCACTCTTCCTTGGCACTAACTGTCGGCGGTCCTTTTAGTGTTTCCAGGATTTCTTCTAATGAGCGCATTATAATGGTTAGTTTGGGCACCAAAGCGGTTGGTGCTGACGACGGTGCTAGTGGTGGAGATGGCAATGGCGATGTTGATGCCTCTAAACGACGTCGTCGTTGATATGTCTTTACCATCATGGCTTTTCCTGCTCACAAAATATGGTTATGAGTATCGGAGGTGCAATTTATATCAACAAATACAACTTTGTAAATTCAAGCTTACATGCGGGTATTGGTATTTTGCTATTATTACCTGCAAGCAGGTGTTACTGATACTGAGGTCAAGGAGGGTGGTGTTGCTACCTCCTTGTCCTAATCTGGAAAGGTAACCTATTCAATTAGGCAACAATGTGTAACAATACTTATTTTACTACTTAGGTCTTCATCATATCATTTGTAACATTACCACATTATAATATTACCTACCATGCCACTAGTATTTTATGGGTTATGTAAAGTGTTACTAACATTTTAATTCAAGGTTCATAATAGCTTATTGATATACTAGGTATCAGTAAGCCATCATATAAAAACATTATGGAAATAATTATTAAGGTATTTATCAAGTCTAGCTCCTTTGATGACACAAATATTTCATCAATGACATTTAGGAAAAAAGGAAACAAATATTGATTTAAGAAGAATTGATATTAACTAAATTAATTCTACTAACATACATATAAATACATGTTAGGCTCCCTCGCTACACCCTCCTTTGCTCTTTCCAGAACCCTTTTCCATTTCTCACTAAATCCTTGACCCTCCCTTGCTTTACCCTTCTCCGCTCCTGGCTGAAACCATTTATCCATTTCTCGCTGAAACCCCTATCCCTCCCTCACCGACTCTCCTCTGCTCCTCACCATACCCTACTACACACCTTGCTGAAAACCTCGACTCTTCGCTCCTCGCTAAACCCTTGACTGCCCCTCGGAGACCCTCCTCCACTCCTTGTTGATACCCTCTCAGTGGACCTATCATTTCGAAATGGTGCCATGGGGTGGTGACTTCCATCACGACATCTACAATGGGCGTTCTGGTCACTGTTTTGGTTAAGGTGGTGATGTTGGAGGCTGCGGGATCCAATGTGGCAGTGGTCGACGTGCCTGAAGACGTAGGAAAGAAATGGTGTGTTATACATGATGGCAACGATGAATGGACGCCATGCTACCATGGGCCCATCCGGCCTTTCTACTCCCTGCTCATTTGCTTTCCCAGGCGGTTCGCTTGGCATCGGGGTTGTTGTGGCTGATTTGGTTCCAGATTTGGTCCCTAATAGTTTCAGAGCTCTGATCTCTACGACTCGGTTGGTTGTCTCTTGCCTTTATGCTTATTGGCAAGGGTTTACCTGGTTTGTTATGGTTTGATGCATGGTCTTGGTCATTAGACAGATAATCTTTTCTAAGAGTTCTATTATGCAAGCACACATGCCTAGTTTGCTATAGATGTGTTGATGCCCATTTCTTTTGGGTTTTTGATAGACTCTCTTTTTTCCATTGGGTCTTTTTTTGCAAGCCTGCTTGCCTGGTCTACTTGATTAATGGATAACTCCCTGTTGTATGGGATGATGGTATGGCCATTATGCAATGTATGGATTCTCCCTGGGATATACTTAGAGGTATATGTTGGCACATATGTTGCATGCATGTTTATGTAACATCTTTTTATCTTAATAGAAAGTTGTCATTTTTTTCTTCTCAAAAAAACAAAACATGTGAAATTAATTCTACTAACATACATATTCCAAGTATCCAATAATATAATACATGTTAACTACATCATTAGACAAAGCCCCTCTCTATATATATATAAACTTTAACTTATTTAATTATTAATTTTATCATTTTTATAAGCTATGCATTGGTCTATTTTAAAATTATACTTATGATATGATTTATAGTGTTCCGAGAATCAAATAGTTAAATTGTTTATTTTGAGACCATAGTATGCTAGTGATTGACTATATATACAAATACTTGAATAAACAAATTTTAGCATTATTAATTATGTGTAATTTAGCGCCCAATAATTATTATAAAATACACAATATATTTACGTTTCGGAGATGAAATCCCTTCCACTAAAACAATTTATGGTCGATTCGTATCTCATCATCTTTTATATGTACTCCTTACATTCCAACTCTTTATATCAGTCAACCTCTTGTTATCCAAAGCCCTGGCCCCCTTTCGTGCCAGCCAAGATTTAACTTTTGGATATCTTTTCCCTTTATTATTATAGCAAGCAATAATATAAAGTGTTAACATTAAAACATCATTATAATAGCGTTATAAAAGCTTATTTGAATTGCTTTTATTATTTATATATATAATATATAATTAATTTTGTTGTTTTAAAAGAAAATTTATATATTTTTTTAATTTAACTTAGTTACTCCAACTCTATTGGTGAAAGTGTTTAACCATGGATTCATGCGTTAAGAGTGATAGATGAGCGACCGAGGTTAAGTACATTGGATAAATATGACAAAATAGATACCCCTTGAGGCTCGCGACTTTTGAACAAGTTTGCTTGGTTATAAAGCAAATTTTATATGCAGTTTCGTACCCTCTCACGCCAAAATGTGACTTCTCATGTAATTTAAAAACAAAACAGGAAGAAAGCCCAAAGCAACTCTATTGTAATCAATATTAATTCGTAAAAATGGATCATGGACCACGCTCCAGTTGTCCACTGATATCCCTTTGACTAATTGTTGGCATTTTTGTCTTGTCTGCAAACAACACGCAGGGAATGGGAAATGAAATGAAATGATATTTTAAGGTCTACGAGAATAAAAACAGTCTATGAGATCATTAGTTCTTTTTTTTTCACTTTTTGCAATTCAATCTTTTTTCAATTCAAATTGATAATGAGCTGACCCAACTTTCCAACAATACCCTCGCTAAAAAGACAATGCCAAGAAACTGATGCTAACATGTTCTCATAACTTTCTCTGATGTCTTTGAATGCATCACATTCCAAAATGAAATGTTTTTTTCTGATTTCACAGCCCCAAACGTGGAAAATGTACACACCCGTTCTTCCCAAGCTTCTTTAGGCCTTTTCCACCATCCTGTTTCACACCGAAGTTGATGTGAGTTGGTCCTTAATTGAGCAATAAGAACCTTTGCCCTCCACGAAATGCTAGCACGAATGAACTCTTTTTGTTATAGATCACACGTAGGGTTGAATTCCTCAATGTAATATTTCTTCTTTCTACCCAACTCTTTTCCTCATACCTTTTTACGAAACTTCTCCATAACAAAATCCTTTAGCTCCTTGCTATTTGTGGGACAGGCATTGAGATAAATATTCCATTTTTGCATCCATGTGTAGTTTTGTTTCATCTGTGTTTTCTTTCTTTCACTCATGCCTTCTTTGAAGATAACATTAGGCAATCTACCTATTCTCATTTGTTCAATTCTTTTTAGATATCTTATGAGTCACGCCATAACAATTGCTTCAATGGAAGTTTCTCCTGTTTCACTCAACATTATTCTCATGATCAAGCATTTTTGGATTTTCTCAATTTGTTTCCATTTTGAGACGGGAGCGCTGCTAGCCCACAATTCACACCCATATAGCATCACTGGACAAACTAGGAGTCCAAAAAACACTTTAATCGTTTTCCAATCCCATAACCGGAAAACGTGACAGAAACTCACCTAGAGGGCCGTTAACACGCCACGCTAATGAAATCGACAATCATTGAAAGTCGGGGAAGGTCAAAATAGATAACTGCGTATTGTTGTTGCTCCCTAATGGAAGGATATTTATTAAATGCCATAATTGAACTATTGGGATGGCCTTCGAACTTTGTGAATATTTATCAAATGCCATAATTGAACTATTGGGATGGCCTTCGAACTTTGTGAATTTTTTTAGTGGTGTGTACGTTATAATGTATTGTGCATTAATTCAATTCAATATCCTATTCAAATAGCATTTGATCAATAAAACACCTTTATGCTCTCCCTTGTAATCGAAGGAACAACCAAATCAGTCATTTAATGGTAGTGATGGAATAAATCTATACATTGGATACGTATTTTTTTTTTTAAGATTACCGAAACAAGCCAACGAGAGATGCATCACTTTTAGGCATTTGCTTGTTTATTTCTTTAGTTCACACGACTGAGCTTTCCATGAAATATGACGCCATGAGAGTTCTACCATATTGACAAGGCAAATAAAGATGAATCTAATCTTGATGTATATAGTTAAGGTCTTTTTTTTTAATCAAGGTTTCATAAGGTTTTGGTTGACGAAAACTTAATTTAGAACTTGAAACTGGTATGAGTAAGTCTGCGGGTGTATTCCGCAAACCATCCGAACACCCATTTGCCTTGTAGTGCAACAGAAGAAAAAAAAAACCAAACTAAGGTATTGAGAGAACAATTACGGGTGGGCATCCATCGCCCTTCCTCACCCGACACAACAACCTAAAATGCTAGACGGACAAAATTGTCACGATTGAGCATATAACACAGTAACCGGAAACAAAATTCTGACAAGTATATGCTATTTCGCTAATGCAAAAATAAATAGATAAAAAAATATATCCCCTTTAACCTGTAACATATATCACCCTTAACCTGTAACAGCAAGAACTACAAAATAGTAAGATACCTACAACCGTGGACAGACTAGTGTCGATTGGCTCTGCCATTGCAGTGAGGGGAGAAGGTCGACACTGACCTTCAAAATTGAAACACCCTGAACTACTAGAGCTCCATCTACAAAGGGTTTGTACGTACGTATTAGAGAAGAGGAATTGAGTACATATCAGACAATTTCAATTTTTATTTTTTTTTAGCAGATTTGGCTTTAAGGAGCGGTACGTTGAGTTAATTATTCTTTTCTTGGATTCAAACGGTTGCAGTCATAATATGTACAATTCAGGAGGTGAACCCAACAACTGTTTGAGATGTTAAAAGGTCTGAAAGAGTTTGAACTTACCTCATATTTAGTATCCAATAATTTTTAAATTTATTATATCGTAAAAATTAACCCGAATTTACCAAATTAATGCCTAATTTTACAATTAGTTGGAAATTGAACGGTTACAAAGAAATTTAAATGTAGATACTTACTTGGAAATCCCCTTTGGGGTGGATTCCGGCTGTTGTTGCTCCAATTTTCTACCAAACTAACCGTTTCCTCCCAGTCTATCTGGGATCAATCTATCCAGTGTCCAGATCTAGAAAACTCCGTATTTGAGGTCTTCTGGCCCTCGTGCCCAAAACCCTAAGAACAATTGCTCAAGTTTATCTTTGTTTGTAACTCAGTATTTCCCCCTGCCTTTGTGAGACCAGAAAATAAAAATTATGTTCTTCATGCCCTCCTTGGTCTCCTTATATTCACCCCCCTTCATGCCCTCCTTGTATCCTAGGGATTGAAGATACAATTGGGTAGGTTGTAACATCTTGAAAAGACTATCTTTTTCAAGAGGTTGGGCACATAAATTGAGCAAAGGTATTCTCAGGCTTACAAAGGGTAATAATCGAAGCCAAATCCATTGTTGAAAGAGGTTGTACTAAGAGGTGAAAATGGTTGCATTTTAGTCTTATATTTCCAGCCTTTACAATGGTATCAAGGGAAGAGGCCAAAGTTCTTTATAAATTGTAGGATACTATAGCAGATCAAAGGTTGATCCAGGAGCCAGGGCAAGGGACCGAGTTTATTCGTTGACCAAGTTTTGCATTGGTAGACCGGGCTATTGGCTATCCACTGGAGAGGATGAATTGTGCGTGGAAAGTTGAGAGGCAAAATACTCCTTGTTTCAGCAATAGCTATTTCCATGTTTATTGGTCCCTGGACAACAAAAGAAAACAGACCCTAGAAGGAATTATAAATGCCTTAAATGATTTGGCAAGAAGACATCAGCAGTTCAGTGGTACATTAATTGGTTCGTTGTGTTGGAAAATCATAAAGGTAGTAAATATTTTCTTGACCTTGATAATTACTTGTGTTGTTTATTATTATTATGATTCTTTATATCTTCTTTCTTTAGTTCATCATGCAATTACCAAAAGCAACAACACATAAAACAATGAACACAAGATGTAGGCACATGCGAGGGCAAAACCCCCCTCGAAGGGAAAACCCAGTCAAAGTAATTCTTCCTTTCAATAGTATTCTTTGAGACTCTTCACCCTAGACCTTAACCAGACCTTCCCTCCACACCAAGTCAGCCTCCAGAAGATTGACCTCCTCCCAACAACTTCGACGATGCAGCAACTTGTGGCAGCCAACAACTTCCGGCAACAATCCAACTTGGAAGACTTCGTTCTCCCAATCCAGAGCATGAAACTGAGTGAGACCACCACCAAAATTTCGATTTTTCTATTCTCCTTAGACTTCCCCAAACTCGCATTCACTTCGACTTCCCAACAAAAGACTTTCCAAGCTTCCTACTTCGCACTTCTACCCAACAAACAAATTTCGCACTATTGCCCAGTAGAGAAAGAATGAGAAGTGATGCTCCAAATGAATTCGATGTCATTCCTTTTATAGGCTTCTTGTGGGTTCGAATAGGGTCTTAGGCCGACTTGATCTTCCCTTAGGCCGACATGGTGTGGAGGTTTCATAATTCATATTTTACTCAATACTAAACCGTTTTACATGATTCAAAATCCCAAGAAGGGTCTCTTTAAATGTACAATATTTCTATAGATTCAAAATAGATCCTAAAAGTCCTCAATGGGGACTTTGACCTAAAACATGGTAAAACAAGCATGAAACCCATGCTTTAATAAGTCACAATAATAATAAAAAAAAATTATTTTCTTTATTCTTTTGACATGTACATTACATGATGACTCAAGTACATTATTGAAGACCGAACATAGTTACTTTTCCAACACTTCCCCTTAACTAGGGATGTATTCATAATGTACATATATAATGGAAGATCTCAAACTATATGAACCATGAAGAACTTTATGCACTGCAATGCCATGGACTAAATTCCTAACCAGGGCAATCTATCCAAGTAGTCAAACAGTTTAGGCACTGCAATGCCATGGACTAGATTCCTGACCAAGGCAATCTATCCAACCAGACACTCAACAATTTAGGCATCGCAATGCCATGGACTAGATTCCTAACCAGGGCAATCTATCCAAGTGGGACTAAGATGGACTCAAGTTTTCAGCCCCTCTAGGTACCATCAAGCTTACATGCTAACCATCAACCCAAAAATCCAGGTGTGTATTCAAAACAAAGCTCTTTGATCAACACCACCTTTCCAACTTCTAGACATCACCACAATGTGCTGGCCATATGTCCTCCAAGGCAATGCTTCACTCACAAAGCCTCAACACCCCTTGATCCAACAAATCAAGAATAATGAATCTCTCTCAATCAAACTCATTGGTAAGAGCATGCTATCAAATTCTTCGAGATTCACCTGTACAAACACAACACCAATCAATAATATACTTTCACATGTACATAATCAAATAAAAACCTTTGGGGTCTTACAAACAATAGATGTTTCTTCTCAACTTTCCATGGTAGGACTATCGACCAAATCTTTGACAGAAGATTCCATGATCATATGATTTCCTTCCTACTTATCATGCAGCAACATATCCTCCGAAATTCATTCTTCAATTAATACCAAGCTATGCCCTCCCTCTCAAACAGGAAGCACCTCTTTATCCGAACTCCCTCTTAATCATAGGGAGATCTCTTCTATTCATGCTTCCTCCAGGAGATCAACTTCTTCTTTTCGACATCGGAGAATTTTTCGTGGCTTCCAACCATTTTATCAGAGTTATCATCATCCCCATCATGCTCATCACATCTTCACTGGGTTGAAGATTGTGCACCTGCACAACTTGCTTGTCACATCAAGCATCTTCACCAAGTTGAAGATTGTGTACCTACACAACTTAAATAGCAAGTACAACCAAATCGATAGAAGCGTGATGTTAGCCATATCAAAATCACGGAAGCATTTCAACTTTATTCATATTAGATACCCAAACTTTTAAACAAGGGACATATACTCTTCAACATCTAGCTAGGGACTTTGTTATGCACCCTAGACTATTTCATAACAACATTCATTCCATCTAGGGTTTCGATATATTTTCCAAAGGCATGACATACCTTATTTCAACATATAGAAAACCTTAGAAACCATTCATATAAATATAGATTTTCAAAGTATCTAACAACCTTTCAAAACATATATGTTAAACTTCTCACTAGGAATTCATACAAATCCTAGATTTCAAACAAATCCATCAAAGTTAATCACAGCTTAACCTGATCAACTTTCACTAGGGTTAGTTTTAAACCCCTAGATTTTTCAATCAACCATCGATCAGTGACTATCATGACCAACTACCACTAGGGTTAGTTCGCAAACCCTAGATTTCTGAGAAATCATCAAACTTAACCAAAAAATTCCAATTTCAACAATATCTTCACAAATCTCAAATTATCATATAGTTAACATTCATCAGAGATTTCTACTTCAACTAAGGTTTAACTCCAAAACCCTAGAATTCACAAAATCACCAACCTTTATAGAAATCTCAAATCATCATATTCCAAAGATTTTACTTTGACTAAAGTTTAATTCCAAAACCTTAGAATTCCATTTTCACAGACTCAACAATCATTACTTACATAAATCTCAAATTGCTATAATTCACACTAGACAATGTCACTACTAGGATCTAAACCCTAGATTTTCAGATACCATCATCCTAGAATCTCAAACAAGGACTTCCATAAAATCCTAAAAACTCATGACCATCAATGACTAGATCAACACACATATCTAGGAATTCATAACCATACATAAGCATATCAGATGTCCATAAATACATTTGACCTAGACTAACCTAGGACTTCAACCAAAGGGACATATCTATATATATGCTTAGATTTCATCATCATGAAAAATACATTTCATATCATGTGTTAGTCAAACCCAACTTCACAACAATATCAAGTAAGAGTTAGACACACGATCATTTGATTATACTAAGGTTTGATCAGTCAACACACACATACCAAGTAAATCAATTCTAAGACAATGTAAGGCTCTTCCTCACACATTCCACCAAACCCTAATAAGCTAGGGTTCCAATGTAGAAACCCAACATTACCAAAACTTCAAAGGTTCGTGTTTTAGACCTCATCATTCAATCCTAACAAGTTAGGATTTCTCGATCATACCAAAATGCCAAACATGACTTCATCAATAAAACTTAAACTAGCATTTCACAATATCCCTAAGCAGCTTAGGATTTCAGACATTCACATTAGCATACCCTTTGATTAGGGTTTTCCAAAACCTGTCTAGGGTTCTACATAGTCAATCAAGAATATGAGTGGGGTGGGTAGATTTATCAAGAGATGAATCACCCAAACAAGAATCACTAGGATTCAATACAACTAGTCATGGTAGAGTTAGTAATAGATCATCAAATGAATAATCCAATCAATGTATTCAAAACATACCTTTGTTTCTTGACTGACCTTGTCTTGAGAGATCCTCCTTCTTGCATATGTTTTTCCTAATCACGACAACAAAGGGAGAAAAGTGATTAGTATTTAATATAATCAAAACTAAATGAATTCATGAACCCAAAACTGAAAAGACATGAGATACTTATCTTTGAAAGTTGTTGGGAGCTCCCTCCAAAGCTTGAGGGAAACCTACAAACTTAAAGCAATACAAAAATGTATTTTCCAAAGATATGTTAAATAATAAAAACTTATAAATTCTAAAACATATAAATCAAGTTATGTAAAGAAAATGATTTAATAGTGTAAGTCCCTAATGTTAGATTCTTCAGGCTTGACTTTCTTTGAGTCTCCTTCTTCAACAAAGTTGGCTTGATCTCTTCCTCTCTTCTTATTCCTAGGATTATCGGGGCAATCACTCTTGTAGTGACCTTTCTTATGACATTGATAGCACTCTATCTGAGACATGTCAACTTTCTTCCTTCGTCCCTTCGATCTCTTTCCTTTATGATGAGCAGCATAAGCATTTGATATTTCTTCATGATTGGCAACCATTGAGATCCTTAATTCTTCTTGACTACATGAAGTCCATAATTCTTCAAAGGTGGGAGCTACCTTCCAACTGTTGAGACCTGAAGCAAAAACACACCAAGAGGGTGGCAATCCTAATATAGCAGTGATCACTAATTCTTTGTCTAGAAAAACCTCATCGATGGCTAAAAGATCATCCCTGAGTCTAGCTATCTTTACAACGAAGGTTGCAACAATATCTTCTTTAGTCATCTTTGTATTCCTCAACTCATTCTTCAAACTTGCTACTTGACCAATGTTCTTAATAGTGAACAGCTTCAACAAGGATTCATACATCTCCTGAGCATGATCGATGTTAGCTATGAATGGGACAAGATTGCCTTTTATTCTTTCTACCATTAGCGTGAGAGCCACTAATTCTAAATCCTTGAATTTTTCTTTGTCAACATCACTAGCTTCTTCAGTAGGCTTCTTTACATTTCCTTTTACCAAATCTAGCACCTTGTTCTTCTCAAGGATTAGGTCAATCCTCTTCTTCTAGGATTCGAAGTTAGATGCTCCTTCAAGCTTGTTCTCACCCTTGATAGAGTTAGACATCCTCTTCGAGTATAATAGACTCCTTCCCTAAGATAGTGCCTATGAATGGATCTACCTTTTTCTTCTTTCTTCACCAAAGCTCTGATACCATGTTGGAAAATCAGAAAGGCAGTAAAGATTTTCTAGATCTTGATAATTACTAGTGATGTTTCTTATTATTACGATTCTTTATAACTTCTTTCTTTAGTGGATCAAGCAATTACCACAAGCAATAACACATAAAAAGATGAACACAAGATGTAAGCACATGCCAGGGCAAAACCCTCCTCGAGGGGAAAACACAGTTAAAGTAATTCTTCCTTTCAATAGTATTCTTTGAGACTCTTCACCCTAGACCTTGACCAAATCTTCCCTCCACACCAAGTCAGCCTCTAGAAGGTTGACCTCTTCCCAGCAACTTCAACTATGCAATAGCTAGCAACTTCCAACATGGAAGACTTCGTTCTCCCAATCCAGAGCACGAAACAGAGTGAGAACCAAAATTTCAATTTTTCTTTTCTCGTTAGACTTCCGCAAACTCGCATTCACTTCGGCTTCCCGACAACATACTTTCCCAGTTTCCTACTTCGCACTTATGCCCAACAAACGGATTTTCGCACTACTGCCCAGTAGAGAGGGAATGAGAAGTGATGCTCCAAATGAATTCGATGTCCTTCCTTTTATAGGCTTCTTGTGGGGTCGAATAGGGTCTTATGCCGACTTGATCTTCTCTTAGGCCAACATGGTGTGGAGGTTCCATAATTCACAATTTACTCAATACTAAACCTTTTTACATGATTCAAAAGCCCAAGAAGGGTCTGTTTAAATGTAAAATAATTCTATAGACTCAGAATAGATCCTAGAAGTCCTTAATAGGGACTTTGACCTAAAACATGGTGACCCAAGCATGAAACCCATGCTTTACTAAGTCACAATAATAATAATAATATATCTTTTCTTTATTCTTTTGACAAGTACATTACATGATGACTCAAGTACATTATTGAAGACCGAACATATTTACTTTTTCCAACACTTTGGACAATGATGTTCTTATGGAGTAAAGAACAAGGGAGATTAGCAAACCCTTCTCCAAAGGATTGTGAAAATTCCAAACTAGAATCTTATTACAGCAACTGGAAATTATTCTCCTAATTGTTAATTTACTTTAACAATTTATTTGTTGTTTGCTACAACAAATGCTGAATAAATCACATTGCAATCTACACAAATAAAATTGCTAAAGAATAAACGCTGGAAGAAATGATAGCACACACATAAAAAAAACACGGTTATTTTTGGACAAAAGCCCCCAGAAAAACCCAAGTTGGGAAAATCGATGCAACAGATGAGGGTTTTAATATTAAGCAGCAGTGAAAAATCAAAGTACACTCTGGATGCCTGAAACTCGCAATCCACAACAAGAAAATATAGGCAAAATACTGAAGGGAATTTCCGTTCTCTCACAGGCAATCTTTGGCATGACTTGCCTTCGAAAACTTGTCGTCCAAACCACAACGTGATCCCTTCTGCGTTGCCTTTGCTCTGTCTTCCACATGTGTGGCTCGAAACTGCCTCTGATGAAGTCGTTCTGCCTCCAGCCGCTGAGGAAATCATGTCCCCAACCTTCTGGAACCTTTGTCCGACCTCTGGAGCTGAGAATGATTTTTCTCACCAGCAAATTGATATGCCTTCCTGAAGCTACTGCGCATAGCCTCTGCGCTACCTTTCTGGGATAACTCGACCCTCTTGTAGTTGCCTCTCCAGATCTGAAAATATTTCCTCCGGACTCACTATCCCTACCCCTCTCACACTGCTTTGATCTCTAGCTCTCTCTCCGCCAATTGATTGTTACTACTCTGGAAATCTATCTGCTCACAAATCGATCCTCTCAAGTGTGTTCTCCATCACCACTTCGACCTCCTCTTATTATCCTTTGTTGGAGCGCCAACAACCAAGATTAAAACTTAATCAATGGCTAGGATCATCTCTGGATCAATCCGTGTGAATTTCTAGATGATTCTCGCCTTGACTTAATTAATACTGCTTAATTAACCATATTCCCTAAGTCTAGACTTCAAAAATATTTAAAAACTGGTTAATAATCTAATTAAGTCATTTCTAGGTGGAATTTCTAGAAACGATTTCTGGGTTTTTGAGATCTAATGTATTCGAGCCTCTCCACAAAATTTCAAGGCTAGAACACTTCTGATGCTACAAAAACTAACACTCCCTCGTAGTGAGGAATGTGTTCTAGTGCTACTGCACACCCTATAGCAAGACCCTATCTCTGCATCATCTCTTGTCACGTCGTTGATGTGTGGCCATACTACCCACCAACCACTGTGCAACTCTGATATATGTTGCATCTATGCTGCTACTAACCCTGTTGTACTGCTGCCAACACTGAATCTGCACTACAACTCCCTCTCATCTATTGTTGTTGCAACTACAACATCTGCAATTGAAAAGCATCCAAAATACTTCATCAACTATGATCAGTATAATACATCTGTCACTCGAGTCTCTGACTGCTGCTAGTCTCTGCACTGTCACTGAGGAATTTGCGTTGCTGCTGACTCTGCACCGCTGCAACTCTGCACTACGCTCCCAAGCATCTGACTGCTACTAATCTCTGCAACTGTCACTCTAGCATCTGACTGCATCAACTGTCACTGATCCATCTTGCTATTGAATATTGTGGGCCCCCTTAGCAAGGTATTGATCCATGAGGTGGACTCCTCAAGGATCCTGCCCATTTGTAGCGCTCTGGGGCTACAGCACCAAGTCACCCCACCTCACTCCTGGAGGTATATCGGCGAACATAGCGTAGTCTTCCTCCAGCCTGGAGGAAATCCTATCGATCTCTGGTGAAATTGCCTGTTGATCCTACTTCTCCTCCTTGTCCTTCTTCCTGAGAGGACACTGGGTACTGTAGTGACCGAGCTCACCACATCTGAAGCACTTGACCTTTGACAGGTCCTTCTTCTTCTTTCTTTGCTCCCCTTGTCCCTGACTGGGACCCTTTGATTCGAGGGCCACATTCTCCTCCTCCTTAACCTGCTTCAATCCACTGCTACTGCCACTAATGGAGCTCTTTAGAAGAGCTCGCCTCAATTCCTCCCGCTGCAAGTCACCCCACATCCTATCCTAATCTGGTAACTTGTCTTTGCCCAATATGCTTTGGACAAAGACCTGCCAGTCCTTGGAGACACTGTTGAGTGCCAATATCACAAGCTCTGTGGGTTGAGGCGCTGCCCCAACAGCTGACAACTGGTCCCAGACCTCTTGGATCTGGGTGAGGAATGGGTATATGCTTTCCCCCTTCTACATTCGGATGAGCCTCAGCTTCTCCTCGAGGTACATCTTCCGCTGCTCAAAAGTACCCTGATACAACGTGGCGAGAGCATCCCACATCTGCTTGGCAGTATCTTTGCCAGCTATATGTGAAATACCCTGATCTCGGACTCCATCTAGGATCAATCGTTTCGACCATGCCATCTCCTTTCTATACTCTTTCAGTTGATCTACATTCGATGGAATTGCTACCACTTCATAAATATATGTGTTCAAGCCAAATTCATCTAGAAGGAAGGACATCCTTGCCTTCCAGATGACATAGTTGGAAGCTCCATCCAACCTGTCCTGATCACAAAGCCCTGCAGTGGCCATCTTAATGAATTTGTCGAAAACATCCTCTTTCTTTCTACTCAGTTGTTGCTCTGCTATTCCCACTCTCTTCTGGAGTGAGAAGATCTGCTCATAAGGACTGTTGATCTACAAAGAAAAATCAAACTTCATGAGACTAGAAGTTCCCTGAGTAAAATTTTCCCTGCATGTGTGCTCTTCTTCCTTGCACCCAACGTTGGCTCTACTCTAGCAAACTGTTGCAAAAAACCACTGCATCCATCTAGAGATCTGCTCAATGAAAAATTTGAGCTGCTCCCTCTGCCTTTCGAATCACTCTATCTAGGAAGATCAAATTTTTTAGCCCCTCACTCAGAAAAATTGAACCTCCACAACTAACTTGGCCTCCTAGAAAAATGATTGTGCTGCCCTTGGGAATTTCGGCCTATTGCCCACAATGAGCAACGAAATCCCTTCTCTCTTCGTGTTTGAGCTCTCCCCCTGATCAACTGTGCTCGAATACCATGTGAAAATTCTAAACTGGAATCCTATTGCAGCAACTGGAAATTATTCTCCTAATTGTTAATTTAATTTAACAATTTATTTATTGTTTGTTTGTTAGGTCCCTATAATACTAGTGATTCCCCCATTACTATTGTCATTGTATCCCTTATTGTTATTGTTGTGCCCCTATTGTCCCCATATTGTGATTATTGTGCCCCATAGAAGCCCACTATTGTTATTTTTGTGCCCTTAGGCTTATATTATTATTGTTAGGTCGGCGTTCGTTATATTGTGACCTCTTAGACTCCTATATATAGAAAGGAGGTTATCATTTGTATCATCCAAGAATTGTTCATTTGTGTAATTTAAAAGAGGTTGCCCCCTCGAAGAGGCTGATTTATAAGGCATTGATCTATATTTTCTATCTTTTGTGAGCTGGTTTCATAACATTTGGTATCAGAGCTTTGGGTTCTAAGATTTCGCTGCTCCAAATAGGTCATCGTGGTATTTATAGATTTGTTCCAGCGTCTGAAACTAAAGCATTGGCATGTAATCTCATATTCCGTTTTTATAAAAATAACGCTGAGTTTTTGATAAGTATTATGCTTTGAGTTCTCTTTCTATATGCAAACTACCATGGTTATAGTTGCTTATTTTCTTTGCATAATAAGAAAAACTATTGTCCTAACTGTTGGATGAAATCCCTTAATCAAAATTTATAGAAGGGCCGATAAAAATAGGCATATTCTTAAGAGGGATATTGCGGGGTCCCAGAATCCATTGAAATTCACTAATAGGAGACATTGTTGTCCTAACTATTTGATGAAATCCTTTAATCAAAATTTATAGAAGGGTCGATAAAAATAGGCATATTCTTAAGAGGGATATTACAGTGTCCCAAAATCCATTGAAATTCACTAAAAGGGGACATTACAACTTACCAAACCAACAAAAGAAAGAAGGGATGAAACCATAGAATGTCTTCCTTCCAAGTGGTAGAATTACAAAAAGTGACTTGTCATCCACATAATGAACGAGACTAAGTCAAGTTACAAGTAAAATATGCCAGATGTACATAATGCTCTCGCAGAGGAGACACCCCACAAAAGAGAGGTTGACTTGGAGAATAAGCTCAACATTGCCTTGAGAATGCATAGTACAAGTGTCGAATCATGGTGCAAAAGTCATCCAAGCAAGAATTAAGCCGATATCTAGCATCCAAAGGTGGAATGGCCTCGTGAATGGAGTGAAAAAGACCCCAGGAAGTTGCTCCTATAATCATGCTCAAGAATCCTCAAATGACGTCACCAAGGTATGACCATGACCATGCCCATATCTCAAACAAGGATCCTCCTTACAGGGTGGAAAGTGACCCTCCAAGTCAAAATAAGTTCCCAATGGCTAGCATGGCATCCACATGACTGAGGTCATATCTCATATCAAGTGTTGAATAGCTCAAAATGTGATGAAATGAGATAGCATTGTAGGATTCTCGGCATGGCATGTCAAGAGGAGACCCATGCAAGTGGAAACAACGCATAAATCGCTCGAGTTACGTGAACTTCCTTGAGATCTATGAAACTACCTTGAGAAATGTGAACTATGTGAGCAACTATAGAATCATCTTAAAGAGTCCATGGCCAAAGTGTGACAATACATAAGTTAGGGGGCTCCATGCTTAGGCATAAGATAAGTGAACTGCCAATAGGGATGACAACCTTCACAACATGAGCAACACTTTTACATTACATACAAAGAAGTGAGAGAGACTAAAAGTTCCCCTAGATCATAAGTCCTAGCAGATCCATCCCAAGACCCCCAACATACCAACCTAGGTCATAAATGACCAACATGATGACAACTTAATGCCACCAAGGGGAAGTTAGCCTAAGCCATAAGAGCAAGGACTATCTTGCAATGGGGGCTAAAATGATGGGCCATGACTGGCCACAAGGGGTTTGGAGATACCACCTAGGTCCTACATTGTTACATAGATCATCTAAGCATGGCCCAACATAATACAAGGGTACAATATGGCCACACTTTTGGCTTATCATGATACAATGATACACATATAGGGTGCACGGAAATGAATCTCAGGTGTAACATACTAACAAGGCTCAAGCATACCACCCATCCTAATGACAAGTTCCTGCTAGTTCTCTTTCTAGTAGTTGCATTGGAGGGGAAAACTGCTAATAAAGATGATAGTGTTATAAAGAATTTGTGTTCATCTAATACGTCTCAGACTCCTCATGGACTAGGATGATGATCACAACAATTCCAATTATATCTAGGATGAACTCTAAACTTCAGCATTTTATCTATTTTTTTATCTTTGTATTCAACACTATTGTACTTAGCAATGGCTTTCACCTAATTTTGGTCATCTTGTTGAACATTAAAAAAATTATCTATCTTATCTTATCATCTAAACATGTTCAAATAGTAGGGGACATGTCTATATGCTGTCCCAGTATGATTTTTGAATTTTTCACATACAATGAAATCACTATAGTCAAAAAAATGTTAGACACAAGCTTCTGTGGAGCATTAAAAATATTGTTTGCTTTCAATCCAATTTCTAATTTAGGCTTCGACCTTGACCCCAGGTATTGGAAATATTATGCAAATGAGGGGAAACATTAAGACATCTTACAAGGTTTATCTCCTTCATTTAGAGCAAGAAGCCTTCCATGATGATAGACAAGAGCAGTGTTTCCTGCATAATAATAAAGAGTGATTAAGAAATCCATAACATATATAACATCATATTTTACTACAAATGACCTTGAAATGAAAAGAAAAAAAAACCTTGTAGAAACTTTTTTTATTTAAACCCAAAGTGAAACTTGCCTGTCCCCCTTCCATATGAATCATCCAACACTCCAAGTTTTATGCGTAAACCATATATTATTGCAGTCAACAATCCAAATAAGCCATTCAAGTCACCAATCTGCATTATATGCATGTATATCAGTTTTCCAATCAGTTTCTCTACAATGATGTTTTAATAATAATAATAATCTAAGTTAAGGTCACAGTCTAGACAGACACCAAATTGATGTATGAGGACCCCTTATTTGTGCGGAAATGAACCCCCTCTGCACAGAGATTATGCAACTGAGAAATATATTTAACAGTCTTAAATTGTTAACCAAAAATAAGAGAATCAAAAAGAGTAACATATGTCAGGGTTTGCATCTTAGATCCTCCATACTTCACCTTAAGAAATTCCCCCACCAAAAAAAACACGTAAATAGGAAACAGTACATCAATTTTAGAGGAACATTATAAAATTTAAGAAAATGGCAACATTTGAAATTCAAGACGATACCTTTTCCAAGCTATCAGAAATGAACATTTTCATGTCTTCCAACAAACAAGCAATAAAAGAGCCTGGAATATATGGCACCTTGTTTGAGTTCAATATTTTCATTGACAATTAAATGTCCTCATTTAAGTAATCCCCTGTCTTTGGCATTAATATCTTAAAGCAGAGAATGAAAACACAGAATGAATAGCATTACGTTATAGGATGTTTAGAAGATGGCACAAAGAAATTATCCAAGCAAATCCTGAGTTAAGATATTCATCGATCTCCAAGAATGAGAATAAACGTTTCCAAAAGGATTAATATCTTGCACAGACAGGTATTATCCTTTCACACTTGACACTCCATGGAATGATCATAATTATTCTAGGTAAGATTAATGGTGAAGATACTATATCAGCTTTATGACACTCATACATCTTGGTTGCCAGGAAAAGAAGAATCATGGACTGGCACAAAAAGAAAATGAAGGCCTATATCCATTGATCTTATGCTTTCACATATCAAGGATTGAAACAGCTCTGTGGATGATCTGATAAGGTTCTTTAAAATGTATAGTTAACATATGATGATTAGATATATGATATGCATGTAACATTTTTATTTCTGTGTTTAAGGGAAGCAGATCCAACTAAACATTTGTGCTGGAATGTTCTTTAATCATGATCACGTCAAATATTTTCAAAGATATGAAATACTAGAAAGAGATGCAATTTAACTTCAGCAAGACCAATGCAAGAGACAATTGTAAAAAACAATCATTTCGTGGGTGTCATATTGAATACATATACAGGATGCTCAACAAAAACAGAGATTCTATTGTAGTAATTAGAAGTCTATAGCTATGTTTACATCTAAATCTATGCACAATTTTAAATTTTTTATTGCCATGGAGTAGATTGGTAAGACAATACGCTTGTTATGCATGTATGATTCTTTACTGCCATGGAGTAGATTGGTAAGACAATACGCTTGTTATGCACATAAGATTAAAAAAGGTGCACAAGGGAAAGAAAATAAGGATACACTCCAGCTTTATTCCAACAGGTTGACAAGTAGCATAGAGCGGATACGTTTTGCCAGTGGTTGTCACCTTGGTAGCAAGTCTTAACTAGTAACTACTAGTTCATATAAGAACTTACATAGATCATAATCTGAGGGATATTGTCCTTTGATTACAGTACAGTAGGAAATCCTAAAGGTAATGCTTCTCAAAAATAGTAGGATAAACATTGAAGGAAATGATGGAATGGTGGGAAGTCTGAAATGGAAGAGAGAGAGTAAAATTCATATCAGTGTTGGTACCTGTTACCACATAATCTAGCAGGGCCCTGGGGGGGGGGACCTACGGGACAACTACTAGACTAAGTGACTGAAAATTCCTACACTCGAAGGAACCCCTAGTGCAGCAAATCTGAATCTACTTCACCTACTTGATTTTAAATTACATTCATCCAGTTATTCTTCTTAATATTGAAGCAAATTACTTCTGCAACCTACACTAATTTAATATTTGATCTCATGAAACAGAAAATAGAGAAAAGAACAAGATACATAGGACACACTTATTTTTGGACACAATAGTCCCCGGAAAAACCCAATGCGGGAAAACCGGTGCAACAGTTTTGAGGCTTTATTATTATGCAGGAGAAATATCTGAATACAAATCTAGTATGCTCATCTAGCAATCATTTACAGAGAAAATTGTTAAACAGACATGGACAACCAAAACAATAAGAAAGATAAATCATGCATTACAATTTTATTCACAAATGATGTATATTTATGGTACATTATGTGACCGTTGGGATTCACATCCCAAGGTCCCTTGGACTACTTAGTCTGTTCGGCTTCCACGCTAACCTTTTAGGATTAGGTGTCCAACATTCCCCCCCTTAATCCGAAGGGTTATGTATGAGTCCAAGAAAAGAGCTGTAATACAAAATGTGCAATAATGCATGGCAGCACTAGGCTGAATGTGCTCTATGAAATGTTGGTTAAAAAAGGGCGGTGGTTTAAGGATAGCCACCAACACTGGAACGCTTAGTGCAGTTCCCGGAACTCTTCCAAAACTGGCAAGAAGCTAGAGTCTTCTGCTAGAGGAAGTGATCCTATGTTATAAAGAGGGAAACCTTCAACCGTAAAAGGGAGGCCTCACCCCGCATAAAAGGTAAAACTTCAACCTGAAAAGGGAAGTCTCAACCTGTGATGGTTTAAGGATGACCAACAATTCTGGAATGCTTATGCAATTCCTGGAACTCTTCCAAAGCTGGCAAGAAGCTGGAGTCTTCTGCTAGAGGAAGCGTTCTCAATTTTGTCTCCGAAACTCTTCCAAAACTGGCAAGAAGCTGTAAGTCTTCTGCTAGAGGAAGTGTCCTACATCGCTAACTGAAGGCATGTTCAGGCATCTTTGTCTCTGGCTACAACTCTGAAGCTGGTGTGGCAGGTTGTGGCTCAGGCTCGCTTGATGTGGCTTTGAAGCTTGTAGATGACTATCATTTCCCCCCCTGTCAGATACAAGGTGAGAAGATGGAGAAAATTCAACTGCAAGACTGTTCAATATTCTGGAACAAGTTCTGACATGTGTTTGGAATATCTTCTTGGCTGTT
>APFE030436448.1:4576-34097 GCA_000404065.3 Pinus taeda | reverse complement strand
TGCTTGTTGTGGACAAGCTGTTCCCAAGGTCTGATGATGGGCTTGGGAAGTGCAGACTGAGTTTCTGCATCTGCATGTACAACTGCTGCTTTATTTGAATGAACATGAACATTATTGACTTGCTCTTTATTGGAGTCTGTTTCAATATTCTGAACAGAAACAGGTTCAGAAAGATGACTCCATTGCTGTAGTTCTTCTTACTGCAGCTTTGTCTCAAGCTGCAAAAACTGAATATTCTCATGTGCAGTTTGCAGAGAGGTTTGGATGTCAAAGAGAGTTTCTTTATTAACTTTGACCATCTCATTAACAGTGGAATGAATTAGGATATTCAATAACTTTAATGCATCTTCAAGTTTGGCCATTTTCTTCAATGTCACTTAAAAAACACAACTGAGGCAACATCAACAGAAAAATAATATTGTACAAGATCTTACTACAAGATCTTGTAAGGGCTTGTCAAGTGGCAACAATGTCGCGAAAATGGTTGATGGAGTAGGCACTGAGTAAGTTGGATGTTACCAAGTTGCATCCACTTTCTCCAGAGGGCACATGGTAAATCAACAGTCCATAGTTCGTTTCAAGAATGAACTGGAGCGTAACATCACTATTAAACTGGGATATGTCAAAGCAAAAAAAAATATATAAATGTGAAGATGAGCGCTGTACTCAACTTCAAACTTCAGAGCATCTAGCTGCTGTGGAAATCATGCGTCTTAAACATATAATTATTTTGCAAAACAAAATTGATCTTATCCAGGAGAATGTAGCTATCAACCAGCATGAGGCAGATCTTCCAAAGAATGACAAATTTCAATATACAAATTTTGCACACAAAATTAACAGTTTTGATACGGCACCAAAGAAGCTGCTTGCACCAGATTCTTGTCTTCGTCCTGACCGTAGTGCACTAGAGATGGGAGTTCTGTCGAAGGCTGGAGCTGAAAAATCCAATCTTGAGGAAAGACAACGGGCAGAAAACACATTAATATCTACAGATCCTGTATGGCACTATTCTCGGCAAGTTTCATAGCAGTGTCATAATAGCATATAGCCAACAAGTATCCTCTTCACTCGTATGTTGTTCCATTCCTACTGATTTTCAGCCCGAAGCACGCTCAAATGGTTCAACCTGGCACGACACCTTTGAACTTGCAACTGCTTACTCTTGTTGCTCTCATCTAGCTGGACCGAATTGGTTACTGTGAATCAACAGAGATCAACAGTCCGCGCATCCGGTGTAGAAAAATCGGAGGCATCCGCCCTTTATACATTGAAATTATCCATAAAATATAGAGGAACTATAGGTGTTTGAAAGATCTTTACGTATCGTTATGCCAATTTACAGAGCGCAAACCAATGGACAGGATCAAAGTCTGCAATGATTTTCTGCATAACAGATCATTCTCTCCACCTCTCATGCAAATAATATTAAGTGTTCTTACTTGAATTCTTCTTCACCAGAAAGCAAGTCATCTAAAACCCTATCGTCTATCCCTTTATACATAGATCCGCATTGCCTGATTGATCATGAAGAGTAGATAACCTTTCCGACAGATTGTTCAGCTTCTGCGACGTAAAATTCAATGTTAATTATCAAATTAATATTGTCTAGTAATGGCACTAAGAGAACTGTATGTCTTTCCAGTTATATACAATATTAATATCCGAGTCCGAGTACGATAATATACAATCATGCAAAATGAGGATTTTGGTAATCAAGCGATGTCAATGCTTTCATAATCAACCTGATTTCTAATTACACTTGCCCTACTAAGATTTCTACACCATGATCTGTCACAAAATTAGAGCCAGTTTCTCAGCTAGTAGTTCATTAAATAGAAATCGTTGTCCAACTAAACTACCATCACATCAACCCAGAAAGAAATTGTAATCTTGCCAGACAAGGTGAGTAGGAGTAAGAGCATTTTGCTCCAATTTATATGAAGTATTCGACTGCGGTGGACACGGAAACAACTCAAATCCCGCTGCACCACTCAAATCTCGCTGCAAGAGCTTCTGATAAAATTGTTGACGGAAGACCAGAGCACCGCTTTGACATTCGAATATGCACTTCAAGGTTTTTGTTTTTCTCTCCGACGTCGGCGTTTACTGAACTGTCCTATTCACGTGGCTACCAGTATCAGAAATCTCTGCTTGTGCCAAAATGATGATTGGAAATACGTTGTGCAAAGGCAGTGCACCAGATCATACAACTATCTCTGTACCAAATTCTTGTTCGCAGATAAATGTGCTATCTAAAACAAGTTTGAAGCCCAGGTCTCTTCCTGTGGGTGGATTGATTCGATTGTCATCTATACTTGATAGAAAAGCTATATATGGGCAGTCTCTCGAGCTCACACCCTGTGTAGGTCTGGGCATATGTCAGACACCTTCGAGAAGGATAAACTTCAATCGAGCAGCCGAGAGCCGAAAATCCTTGGCATCCCTACGACCGATGACAGTATGATGGTGGACGACTTCGTGTTCCTCCGTTGTGGGCAGGCCACATTAGTTGTCAAAATCACCAAGTTTGAGTGTGATGATTATGGGCAGGGAAAACATAAAATCCACGTCGGATGGTGCTGGAGACCTAAGAAGACCAAGGCAAGGAGGAAACCGTTCCACGACGTCAATGAGTTGTTGGTTTCAGATAGGTAAATAGTGGAGGAATGCCCAAGTGTAGGGAACCTCTAATGTACTGAGATTGGAAGACTCCATGAAACAGTCCCTATCGACCGCAGGAGATGGAGACGGGCCGACCTACTTCCAGAGATTAGAATATGAAACTTTTAAAAAACTGTTACACCATCAATTTTAAAAACTGTTTTATTACTTAGCTGTCTGCGCACGTTCTCCACCAAACCCACTGAGCAGCCCGAGGCCTTGGATGATTCGTTGGGCTCGACTCAGTTCACGCGAGAGTTGAGTCTGGCGAACATTTACCAGGGGAGTGGAAATGTTGGGTCCTCCAAATCCTTTTCCGTTGATTCTGATAATCTTGAGATCGACTGGAATGATGATCGCACATGAAGAACAGCGGCGTTACCGAGGAGTACGCAATCTTCAGATTGTCAGGTACGCAGTCTTCAGTCTTCATGCATTTCAATTCGAGGCATTATCAGGCCAGGGAGGCGTCCTCTGAGAAGCCTATCACTCAGCAGTGTAGGCAGCGTGCAGGGCCAAGGAATCAATGTCAGAGTAGTGCTCAGGACTGAGCAGCTCTCAAGACATCAGGAGTTACAACTATTTCTGGGACCTATGCTCTGATACCTTCAGAAATTAGGTATGCAGCTTCAGGCAGGCAGGCAGGCGTTTTTCAGGTAATGAAGACTGGGCCAGCACTATTCAAGGCAACTCAGATCAGTTGCTTGGGGAAAACAGGCCACTCATCATGGCTCTGATACCATGTTAAACAGACATGGACAGCCAAAACAATAAGAAAGATAAATCATGCATTACAATTTTATTCACAAATGATGTATATTTATGGTACATTATGTGACCGTTGGGATTCACATCCCAAGGTCTCTTGGACTGCTTTGTCCATTCGGCTTCCACGCTAACCCTTTAGGATTAGGTGTCCAACAAAAATACTGGAGGAAAATATGAGTGAGTTTTACCTCACTTCACCTGGCAGAATTCTGGCTGATCCAGCACAACACTGGCTAACCCCGGCTATTTCTGCGTTGGCTCTGCGTCAACCCTATGTCGCCTTCTCTGCCCTCTATGTCATCTCTCCCAGCTATCCCGGCAATTCCCCGCAATTCCAGCAATTCCCAACAATTTTGATTGTTCCGGTAGTTCTGGATTTTGCGTGACAGGCAACTTTTCTGCGTCAGCTCTCCCAGCTACTGCGTTTCCTCTCCGTCAGCTCTCCCGGCTATTTTGGCAATTGCCGACAGTTCCAACAGTTCCAAGCAATTCCAGCAGTTCCCGACAGTTTCGATTGTTCCGGTAGTTCTAGATTCTGTGTGACAAGCAACTTCTCTGCATTAGCTCTCCCGACTACTACGCTGCCTCTCTGCAAGCTCTCTCCGCCTCTCTATTTTGTATTTTCCAGAAAGTCCTCTCGGATTCTCTCTGCCCCTCAGTTGCAAGATCTCCCCAATTGATTTTTCTCCTGAGAACTTCTCACCTCATAAAATTGATTTCCTCAATCTCTTTGTGTGTGTTTCCAAATGAACCCCAAGCCTCCATTTTATACTTTTCCTATTGAATCTTCAATGGTCGAGATTAAGTCTCTAATCAATGGCTAAGATTAAAACATGACTTGATCTGCCTTCTAGATCATTCTCACCCATATTTTGATTAATACCTATTAATATTTTAATTTCCCTAAGTTTAGAGTTAGGAACTCCATTAAAAATATTAATTATTTTAATAAAATACAATCCAGGTGGAATTTCACCAAACGGTTTCTGGGTCCTTTAGAACTCATGTACCTTAGCCTCTCCACCAATTTTCAAGGCTAGAACACTTCCGATGCTACCAAAAACTAACACTACCTCTTAGCGAGGAAAGTGCTCTAGCAACAATGTCCACCTGCATGTTGCTCTGTTTCTGAAGCACCTCTTTTCTGCACTGCTGCTGCCACCAACACTGTGTTGTTGCTGGTACTGTATTGTTGCCCATGACATTGCCACTGCCACTGCTGCATCTGTACTACAACTCCCTCTCAAACGCTACATCTGCTATGCTACTAGCACTGCCACAACTAACACTACATCTGTACTGCAACTCAATTGCTGAGAGAAGCAACTGAAAAACATCCAAAATTAGTTGAACTTAACTGTGCTCAGCATAATACAATGAATGTTGGAATCTGACTGCTACTAGTCTCTGACCCTCTGAATCTTTTGTGTTGCTACTGACTTTTGCACTGTGCCAACTGCATTGATGTCAACCTTGCTCTGCGCTGATCAGCATTTGGTCCCAAGCTACTGCATCTGTCCTCCAAACAATCCACTGCATCATCTGACACTAAGTTCATCTCACTACTGCTGAATCCTGAGCTCCTGTAACAAGGAATTGATCCAAGAGGTGGACTCCTCAAGGATCCTGCCCATCTATAGCTCTTTCGAACTACAATTCTAAATCTCCCCACCTCCCTCTTGGATATGCGGCTGCCACCTCTGCCAAATAGAAATGTCAAATGACCTCCTCTCTCCTCTACACAACACTTAGATTGGCTTACGCACTCCTTGCTAGAGCTTGTCGATCTGCCCCTCTCTGCTGTGTTCAACAAGTGAAAATTCAGACTCCTTAGCTAGAAGTCCTCTCAGGAGAAAATTCCCCTTCTATGTGTCTTCACTCTTTTCCGATGGATTTCTGCCCTGGCAGAAACTATGCCCTTCATGCACTGCGCTGAGGCTCTGCGTCACTCCCTCTGCCTATGCAAACTCACGAACTGGAAATCATACCTCTCTGTCGTCTCACTCAGAGAGAGATTTCCTCAGATCTGCTTCTCGGCAAGGATTGCGCAATCCCTTCAAGGGGATTTGAATTGTTGCCAAATGTAGCTTTCGACCTCACTACTCAACGTTGGATCAACTCTTCCTGTTTCAAAATCAACGCCCTGATACCATGTGAAAATTCCTACACTCGAAAGAACCCCTACTGCAACAAATCTGAATCTACTTAACCTACATGATTTTAAATTACATTCATCAAGTTATTCTTCTAAATAATGAAGCAAATTACTTTTGCAGCCTACACTAATTTAATATTTGATATCATGAAATGGAAAACAGAGCAAAGAACAAGATACATAGGACACAGTTATTTTTGGACACAATAGTCCCCGGAAAAACCCAATGCGGCAAAATCGATGCCGTAGTTCTGAGGATTTATTATTATGCAAGAGAAATATCGGAATACAAATCTAGGATACTCATCTAGCAATCCTTTACAGAGAAAATACTGGCGGAAAATTTGAGTGAGTTTTACCTCACTTCACCTAGCAGAATTCCGGCTAATCCGACACAAGACTGGCTAACCCCAGCGATTTCTATGTTGGCTCTACGTCAGCCTTGTGTCACCTTGTTTGCCCTCTGCATCAGCTCTCCCAGCTGTTCCAGCAGTTTCCACTGTTTCGGCACTACTAGATTCTACGTGACAGGCAACTTTTCTACGTCAGCTCTCCTGGCTACTGTGTTGCCTCTACGTCAGCTCTCCGGGCTATTTCGGCAGTTCAGGCAGTTCTTGACAGTTTCGGCTGTTCCAGCCGTTCTGGATTCTACATGACAGGAAGCTTTTTTGCGTCCTCTCTCCCAACTACTGTGTTGCCTCTCTACAAGCTCTCTCTGCCTCTTTGTTCTATATTTTCCGGAAAGTCCTCCCGGATTCTCTCTGCCCCTCAGTTGCAAGATCTCCCCAATCGATTTTCCTCCTGAGAACTTCTCACCTCAGAAAATCGATTTCTTCAATCTCTCTGTGTGTGTTTCCAAATGAACCCCAAGCCTCCATTTTATACTTTTCCTGTTGAGTCTTCAATGGCCGAGATTAAGTCTCTAATCAACGGTTAGGATTAAAACATGACTTATCCGCCTTCTAGATCACCCATATTTTGATTAATACCCATTAATATTTTAGTTTCCCTAAGTTTAGACTTAGAAACTCCATTAAAAATATTAATTATTTTAATAAAATACAATCCGGGTGGAATTTCACCAAACATTTTCTAGGTTCTTTAAAACTCATGTGCCTTAGCCTCTTCGCCAATTTTCAAGGCTAGAGCACTTCCGATGCTACTAAAAACTAACAGTGACAACAATGGGACAATGGTCCACTATCACCACAGCCAAGGCTGCCTGCTCTTTACGGACTTTCATCGATGGGAGGAGTCTCGGTATGATTATGATCACCTATAATATATATTCTAGCTTTGAAGGTGTTGAAAAATGTAACTAATGTCGATCTTCATAATTGCATTTGTCAAAAGAAAGAAAGAAAAAATATTATAAAAGAAATTGACTTATTAAAGCATGGGTTTCATGCTTGGGTCAATGGTTTCTAGGTCAAAGCCTCCATTGTAGGCTTCTAGGGTTTATGTCAAGAATCCTATTCCATCTGATAATGTAAAAGACCCTTCTTGGGCATTAGCAATCAAGAAAGATTTTTTTTATGTAAAATAGGTCATTTAGGCGTCCTCCACCAAGTCGTCTCAAGAAGGACAAGTCGGCCTCATCAAGGGAATTCAACTTCACAGTTTCACTATATAAAGGCAACAACTTGACCTCATTTGGAGATCATCCACAACAAGTTCAATCTGCAGTTGCTGAAGGCAAAAAAATATGTGAAATTCAAGGAAGAGGAAGGAAACCCTAGCGAAGGAGAAGGATGTCTTTGTCAAGCATAAGAAGTTGACTTTTTCTCTCTCTGTCTCACACGTACGGAGTTGTTGGGTTGTTTGAAGGGCCGAAATTAAAGTTCTGTAGTTGGGCCAAAATTCTGAAGTTGTTGGGTTGAAATTATGGATTGTTGTTGGGTTGTAGCAGTTGGAATAGAAGAGACTACTGAAGTTCGTTGAATCATATTGGAAGGCTGACTTGATGGAGGAGGAAGGTCTTTTGGTCAGGTCTAAGGTCTTGGTTTATCTCCATTTGATTAATAAGACTACAAGAATATCACAAGTAATTATCAATATAAGAGAATCTTCTACCTTTCTAATTTTCTAATAGAATGTTCAAGGTGATGGAGCTAGAGCTCATTCGAAGAGAGGCTCAATAAAGGTATGAGGCTTCAAAGAAGTGAACCGCTCTCTAAGAAAAACCCTAGAAAAGAAGGCACAAGAGCTAGGGTATAAAGGTTTCTCGATGGTAATAACTATTCACAAGGTCAAGGCCCAAGAGAAGAAAGGGCTTGTTATCATTTGTTCCAATGAATAGTAAGCTTATGCAACCCACAAAGAATTCACCAAGGTGAGAGAGAAAGACCTAGGTTTTCCTTCTTGGAGAGAGACCTAGGGCAAGAAATTTCGTGGATGAAAATCTGGCGGATTCCAACCAAACTTGGAGCACAAGTAGCTTAGAACCCGAGCTTAATGTTTGGACCCTCGAATTCTCGAAAAATCACCCCCCTAAAATTTCAGTGCAAGCCCTAGATTTTCGTGCTACTTTTAGGGAACCGAAATTTAAGAGGAAAAACTATGGAGAAAGTGGAGTTTGATCACCAAAATCTTTGGAATAGTCCCAGTCCTTTGGGCAATAGGGTCTTGAGATGCTTGAGATAAGATAAAACTTCTTCTAAGGAGGCTCGAAATCAATGCCCTAAGTATCAATTTCAAACATTTACCCTCTTTAAGATATAATGGAGCTTCATGAAGAATTCAAAGACATTCATTCACTAAGAACATTCATTACATGTCTTGCATTGGATAACATATGCAATACTCTACTAGAAAAGCTTTCCAAATTTAATCTTCAACAATTAGGGCACAAATTTGCATATTCTCGAGCAACAATTCCATACATTAAACAACTTTCAAAGAAAAATTCCATCAACATTAAGCCTTACAAAGAGACATGCAATATATTCATCCATCATTCAAGAAGAAGCTCCAAAGAAGAAATGTGAATTACCTTCCACACATCAAAATGCATCAAAAGAATCTCCAATAGCTCTTGTTGCACAGTTTTTGTCAAAGTTCCAAGGAAGTGGAAGTACCAATTTTTTCAACATGATCGGATCATCTATCAGCGGTTTATGTGTCATTGTAAACCCATTATGCAAGTTATGTAAAGTAAATGATGCTAGTAATACCATGAATGTATATAACAACCTAGGTAAGCTTGTTATTTTGGCAAGAGTTTCATCCTAGGATGTTTTTCATCTCATTGATTCACTTGTGTTTCTAAACATCGATGATCGGCAAAGTTTTTCCCTCTAACCTCACCCCAAAGCTAGGGTGGAACTCTTCATCAAAGTCTTAGGTGAGTCCTAGTGTTCTAGTTGAGTCTAATGTAAAAGTGATTTGGGAATAATTTAAGCTAATTGGCTAAATTATTTTATTACAAATCACTTGGTCTACTAGATTATATTGTGTCGCAGATTGGATATGTAATTTAAGGGTCTAAGTAGAATGGGTCTTCCACCTTTGAGGGTTGAAATGTAAAAAATATTTTAAAGCATGGTCCCTCATACTTAGACACCATGGTTAAAATATTAGAGGGTGGGAAAAGTAATTAATCCCCTCAAGTGTCAATTAATTAAATTTTCTGGCAAAAATAAATTAAAATCCTAACCCAGAAATTTAATTAATTAGAGTCAAAATTAATTTCATAGAGAAATTAAATTCTCCAAGTGGAAAAATCCGTGGGTCTTAAAAAAATTAAAAGTTTGAGGTCTTCCACCAAGGGAATATTGGATATTTCAAGAAAAATTGGACCCTTGGACCTTGGTGGTTAAGTCAAAGTCAAATTTTTTGAGGAAATAATTTGAAAATAACGGCTAAGATTAAAAGATGATCAAGTATTTTTCGACAGATCAAGCAAACTAGTCGTTATTTTTCCACTTGGAGGATTTATCTATGAATTAAAGAGTCATTCGAGTCTCTACACTCAAACTAGCAGGGGGGGCACTAGAGGGGCACTTGCTAGGTCAAGAGCAACAATGAAGCTAAAGCCCATTGTCACTACAGTTAAAGCTTCCTACTCTTTATGGATTTTCACCAATGCGAGGAGACCCGATATATAGAGAATCATTTATAAAGGATAGATCAACTAAGATGGGTGTGAAGTGATCTCAGAGACCCTAGGAAAGGAGGCTCAAGAATGGGACTTGCTTGCTTCTTAACCAAGGTACAAAGCTTTCTAGGATAAGGGGATGAGGATTTAAGGGCTACGTTCAAGGAGTGTGAATTGTAGAGGAGCTTCCAAAACCCTAAAATCCTTGTTGAACTTGGTTTCCCAAGTGATTTTTGAAGAATTGACTTTTTGAAAGTATGGGACCACACGGGACCAAGTGGACCTAGGTTAGGTCAAGGGAAAGGAATTGAGCAACCAATGATAAGCTTGACCTAATTAGAGAGGGAAAAGGGATCAAGGAATGAATTCTGAATGAAAGGCAATGCAAGGATCCCAGTGAGGTTTCTAGCCTAAGGGAAATCAAAGGAAGAATTGGTCTTCGAGCTAGGGCTTGTGATATCTCAAGATCCCACCGTTGGAATCTCATGAAATTTGGATGGCTTCTTAAGGACACACCAACGCAATTGTCACCCAAAAATCGAAATATTTGGATGGATAGATTGTGAGATAATTGATGCCCTAGGTGACCTATGTAGGCTAAGCCTAGAAAAAGAGGGGAAGGTGAAAGAAATAAGCTTTAAAGTAATCACCAGAGGAGGACCAGTGATTTTTCCTTTGGGAGAGATGGGGTCATGGAACATGTAGAGTTTGGATTGATTTCCACTTGTCAAGGAGGCCTAAAAGACAACTTCATGGGCATTACGACTTAATGGAAGTAGCTTCAAGGTCATTTATACTTCGTTCAACAATATTTGGTGAATTGTCAAGACAAGGATGTCTCTAGGAACATTCATTCAATCAAACATGGCCCAATCATGATACAACACTATTTAGAGATTTAATTTCGACAATTTCATTCCAAGAAAAGCAACAAATTAACCCTACAAAAGCGAAAATCCCAATATCATGAATGCAACAAAATAAAAAGTCAAAATAACATTAGCATAGTACTTACATGTAATAAGAATATATCCAATCACCAAGATATGCCAATCATAGAAGTTCCAAGACAAAGAAGAATAACCAAACATTGAAATTCATCCATTCATCCAAAAAGTCTCATCCTCAAAAGATAGCAAAAATCTCATAAGAAGATATGATCAAATCCAAGTGATGATGCTAAAATGAATTCACACCACTTGCATTTATACACTTCTAATGAGTTTGATTTAGTTAATTAGGCTTACATTAGCCCCTACAATAAAATAATGTGCAAAATAACGAACTTTTGGTGACAAGCCCACAAAACTAGCTCGTAAACAAAAGAATAAGCCTCTCAAGAGATCGAATAATGAATAGTGCATGTTGTTGGGCCTTGCAGGAGGCCTAATGGAGTCCATATGTGCCATAATGTGTAGTTGAACTCCCAAAAGCAGTGTACAAGGGGTTGGCCCCTTGTAATAACCTTTGGTGCTCCAAACGACATGTGGGGGCACACAAGTGTCCTCATGGGTCTCCAAACAAATCGAAGATGCCTGTAGATCACCTACAAGGGCTAGGATGATGACGTAGGTGATGCCACATCATCGTGCAAACCCCAGATCATCTGCCAAGTGTATGCTGCAACTCTGGGGCTAGTTGAGCAAGATGAATCAGGTGCATCTTCCTTGTCCAATAAGTGAACGACGAGCAATCTCTGAATGGCTGTGGGGATCCATGGAGTGTTTTCTGCTGTTGTGGAGGCCCATTGCTCTCTACACACACCCTACATGAGCCAATGTGGCCCTCTAAGGTCAGGACCCTGTATAGGGAGACCAAACCCAAATGGAAACCACCTACAATCTTGCATAAGATCCAATGCGTCCCCGTGCCTTCCAGCACACCAAGTCATTAAAGAAATCAAGTAAAAGAGTTTATAAACCATGGATAACAAGTGAGCACTTCATAATGGCATGCCCTTCCATAGTGGGCTTTGACATGTGCTAATGTCTCCCAGCTCCAAATAGGGTTAACCAGCCATCCTATTAGGTGGTTTCTATCTCTAAAGGGGGTGGTATGTCCGTGGTACATCCTTCAAATGGTAGTGGCATGTGGCATAATGATGGAATGGAGTAGGGAATGAAAAGGGGCAACTTGGATCATATGCCATGGTACAAGGGTAGCTAATAAAAAGGAAGCCCACACTTGGGTAAATAATGTGTAGGAAGGTGAAATTGTGGTGCATGAGTTACCCCGGCCTTGATTTTTCCACCCTTTTTCGTATGCCTTTTTCCTTTTTATGATTTTCTTTGGTTAACTACTCGGGGCTGTAGGCAATGAGAGCATGATGCATAAAGTATAGCAGCGGATAGCCCCTTATAAGGTGGGGTAGTTCATCGCCCACCGAGGGTTAAGACAATCGTGGGTTCCTGAATGACAGAGGTTCATCAAGGGCCATGTAGGAACCTGGGTGATGGCCATGGAATGGGGTAGAGCTCATGTCATGGATTTTGTCCATGTGCTAAATGCTTTTGTCCCGGCTATCTTTTGCATTTTGTGGTACAATTTCCTGTTGAATGTGGCCAATTATGGTTTTTCTTTTTCTTTTAGCTGCATCATACTCCAGGGATCATTCCAGGCCCAACCCAAGGTATGGTGCAAAGGGAGGGGGTGGCTGACCCTATGTGGACCCAGTGGAGAAATGTAAACCCAGGTGGGAGGAGAGATGATTGGGGGTGTAATGAGTAGAAGGGGTGTAATATATGCGAATTAGGGAGCGGGACCATGCAACCGAAATTAGGGTTTCCCATGTAGTACCATCCCCAAAACCAATAGGTCAATAAAAGAGATCCCACGGGACTAGGATGTATAGTTAACATCCCAAAAGAGACCCAGGGGACAAGAGCAGAGACCTAGACCACTCTTTCCACCGAATCCCCCCATTAATCCATGCCCAAAATTTCCATGATAAATAAACTAGAATACTCAATTATCAAATAACAAGGCATACCTTTAGGTTTGGGAGGCCCACTTTCAAACATACTATCATGACAGATGGGTGAGGGACCACATGGCTGGCTCAGGTGGTGTAGAAATGGCACATCGAGCTAGTCGAGGGGCTGCTAGCTTCCGGTTGAGGACCATCATAGAGAAAACATTTCTCCTAGGTATATCACCCACAAAATAGTGGGTAACATCTGGATCCAACTGCGACATGATCTCTCAGAAAAGTGGGCAAAGCTACTCGAACATGAGGTCATGAGAACACCAGCAATCTCTTGGTTATCGTAGACCTATTACCTACACATATCAAAGACTAAAACCACGGGGCAACATGTTTTTATGGTGTCTTATAATTACTCATGCTTAGTGTTAGGTCATAAAATCAACAGAGAAATAAAAATATGCAAATTTTAATCTAAATTCAACTGATCTACCATGCGAAATATCATATGTCATTAGTTCTAATGCGAAAATCAACATGCAATGCATCCTACCCTAACATGCATATGGTACAAAACTAATACTAAGTGTAATTATAAAGCCAGTGCAACCAACATATCATCAAATAAATATAAATATGTCGGCCTATATAATTACTCATGTAGCAAATGCCAAAGCGAATGTGGACAGAATCACATGGATGATAAGGTCGGTGGGAGGGGGGAAAATAGAATGCCCACAGATGGATGATCCCGTGAGAAGAGGAAAGAAAAGCATGTAATCTAGTCCATGAGATCCTCTCTTCTAGCCAATATATAGAGATGTCAATAATTAGGCTCATAAACTTTGATAAATGGCAACCTTGGGCATATTATTTCCATTATGGTCCTTATAATTTATGTCATATTTTGTGGCCTTTATAAGATTATGATTATTAGGCAAGGGAGATTGATGAGATGGAAAAACACAAGTAGGTTTCCCATGATGATCATACCTAAAAGAGGGGATTATAAATTGATCATGATCTTGAGAGTGTGTCAAAGGAGATAAAGTATAGTCAATGAGGGGTTCTTCCTTGACACTATACTTAGAAGGGGCAAAGGGTTCATGATCACTCAACATCATTTGAAAAGGGGCGAGGGAATCACTTTTGGAAAACTTGAAGTGATGAACAAAAGGATAAGGCAAAGGGGAGGGTGAAGTATTATATTCAACGGGTTTTTCCTCCTCAAAATCATCCTTTCCATGTAAGGGAAAATAATGACCCTTCTTCTCAAGGGTATCGATGGATATGTCATCATAAATAATGCCTGAGATAAAGAGGAGACCACTCTCAACCTCATCTTCCTTTTCGGTTTCATAAATCGCAACACAATCAAATTGAGGACCAACAATTTCCCATTTCTCCTTTTCAATGTGGAAGTAATCTTTAATGTCATCTTCCAAGGGGCTAATGGGGTCACCTTCTTCAAGGTTCTCAAAAGGAGATTCATTGAGAGTAATATCCTTGAGAAAGGTAAGGTTAGACTCAACTTCACTTTCCATGGACTCATCCTTCCCAACAAGTGTTCTCAAAATCATTCTTTTCATCATGTGGACCTAAGGAGGGCTCATCTTCCCATTCATCACTTAGATTCTCAAGGTCTTGATGATGCTCGATGAAGTCTTCCTCTTGAATGCTTAATGCGGGGCATACTTGAAAATGCCTAAGAAAGCCATCAACGAACTCCTCAATAGATGAGATGCTCTTAGGTTTGTGATTTTGCAACCATGAGTTATGACCATAAAGAGAACTAAAGAATGACAACATAAGGACATCCTGGTGGGCCACTTTCTCCTTTGAAGTATGTGCATTAAATCTTTCCACATGATCAATTGCAGAGCTTGGGTCACCATCAAACATGGGTACCTCACATACAATCCTTCCTATGACATGATTGGGGTGCATAGGGACGCTAGCGATGTCCAAAGCAGGAAAATCATAAAAGAAAGATACCCTACTTTGGGTATACAAGTAAATTTTGTAGGAGTCACCAGGGTGATTTTAAAGATGCCTATAAAAATGCTTGCTTCACCCTACAAGCATCGACCTTAAAGTTCAATGAAAAACTAGGGCTTCATTCGTCCAATGGAGTCACCAATAATGATATGTCAATGTGTCGTATGGGGAACAAAACACACATTTAGTGTCCCCGGAAACAACGCCAAAATGTTACCACTCAAACTAGATGGGGGGCACTAGAGGGGCACTTGCTAGGTCAAGAGAAATAATGAAGCTAAAGCCCACTGTCATCACAGCTACAGCTTCCTACTCTTTACGAACTTTCACCGATGGGAGGAGACTCGATATATAGAGAATCACTTATAAGAGATAGATCAACTAAGATGGGTTTGAAGTGATCTCGGGGACCCTTTCCTAGGGGAGGCTAAAGAATGGGACTTGCTTGCTTCTCAAGCAAGGTAAAAAGCTTTCTAGGATAAGGGGATGAGGATTTACGGGCTAGGTTCAAGGAGTGTGAATTATAGAGGAGCTTCCAAAACCATAAAATCCTTGTTGAACTTGGTTTCCCAAGTGGTTTTTGACGAATTGACTTTTCAAAAGTATAAGACCACACGAGACCAAGTGGACCCAGGTTAGGTCAAGGGAAAGGAATTTGGCAACCAATGATAGGCTTGACCTAATTAGGGAGGGGAAAGGGATCAAGGAATGAATTTTCAATGAAAGGCGATGCAAGGATCCCACTGAGGTTTCTAGCCTAGGGGAAACCAAGGGCAGGAATTGGTCTTCGAGCTAGGGATTACAATATCTCGAGATTCCACCGTTGGAATCTCATGAAATGTGGACAACTTCTTGAGGACACACCAACGCAGTTTTTGACCAGAAATCGAAGTATTTGGATGGCTAGATTGTGAGATAATTGATGTCCTAGGTGACCTATGTAGGCTAGGCCTAGAAAAAGAGGGGAAAGTGAAAGAAATAAGTTTTAAAGTGATCACCAAAGGAGGACCAATACTTTTTCCTTTGGGAGAGATGGAGTCATGGAACATTTAGAGCTTGGATTGATTTCCAGTTGTCAAGGAGGCCTAAAAGACAACTTCATGGGCATTACAGCTTAATGGAAGTAGCTTCAAGGTCATTTATACTTCATTCAACAATATTTGGTGACTTGTGAAGACAATGATGTCTCTAGGAACATTCATCATTCAAAAATGGCCCAATCATGATACAACACTGTGTAGAGATTTAATTTCCACAATTTCATTCCAAGAGAAGCAACAAATTAACCCTAGAATAGAAAAAATCCCAATATCATGAATGCAGCAAAATAAAGAATCAAAATAACATTAACATATTACTTACATGTCAAAAGAATATATCCAGTCACCAAGGTATGCCAATCATAGAAGCTCCAAGACAAAGAAGAATAACCAAACATCGAAATTCATCCATTCATCCAAAAAGTCTCATCTTCAAAAGAGAGCGAAAATCTCACAAGAAGATATGATCCAATCTAAGTGATGATGCTAAAATGAATTCCTGCCACTTGTATTTATACACTTCTAATGAGTTTGATTTAGCTAATTAGGCCTATATATGCCCCTACAATAAAATAATGTGCAAAATAACTAACTTTTGGTGACAAGCCCACCAAACTAGCTCATAAACAAAAGAATAAGCCTCTCAAAAGGTCAAATAATGAATAGTGCGTATCGTTGGGCTTGGAGGAGGCCTAATGGAGTCCATATGTGCCATAATGTGTAGTTGAACTCACAAAAGCAGTAGACAAGGGGTTGGCCCCTTGTAATAACCTGTGGTGCTCCAAACGACATGTGGGGGCACAGTGTCCTCATGGGTCTCCAAACAAATCGAAGATGCCTGTAGATTGCCTGCAAGGGCTAGGATGATGGTGTAGGTGATGCCACATCATCGTGCAAGTCCTCAATCATCTACCAAGTGTATGGTGCAACTCTGGGGCCAGTTGGGCATGATGGATCAAGTGCATCTTCCTTGTCCAATAAGTAAACCACAAGCAATCTCTAAATAGTTGTGGGGACCCATGGAGTGTTTTCTGCTGCTGTGGAGGGCCATGGCTCTCTACACACACTCTTCATGCGCCAATGTAGCCCGTTGGGGTCAAGACCCTGTATAGGGAGACCAAACCCAAATGGAAACCATCTGCAATCCTGCATAAGATCCAATGCATCCCCATGCCTTCCAGCACACCAAGTCATTAAAGAAATCAAATAAAAGAGTTTGTAAACCATGGATAACAAGTGAGCACTTCATAATGGGATGCCCTTCCATAGTGGGCTTTGGCATGTACTAATGTCTCCCAGCTCCAAATAGGGTTAACCAACCATCCTATTAGGTAGTTTATACCTCCAAAGGGGTTGGTATGTCCATGGTACATCCTTCAAATGGTGGTGGAATGTGGCGTAATGATGGAATGGAGTAGGGAATGAAAGGGGGCAACTTGGATCACATGCCATGGTACAAAGGTAGCTAATAAAAGGGAAGCCCACACTTGGGTAAATAATGTGTAGGAGGGTGTAAATGTGGTGCATGAGTTATCACGGCCTTGATTTTTCCACCCTTCTTCATATGCCTTTTGCCTTTTTATGATTTTATTTGGTTAACTGCTCGGGGTTCTAGGGAATGAGAGCATGATGCATAAAATATAGCAGTAGATAGCCCCTTATAAGGTGGGGCAATTCATCGCCCACCGCGGGTTGGGACAATCATGGGTTCCTGAATGATCAAGGAGGCTCATCAAGATCCATGTAGGAACCAGGGTGATGGCCATGGAATGGGGTACAACTCATGTCATGGATTTTTCCCACGTGCTAAATGCTTTTGTCGGTCATCTTTTCCATTTTGCCGTACAATTTCTTGTTGAATGTGGCCAATTATGCTTTTTCTTTTTCTTTTAGCTGCATCAACCTCCGGGCATCATTCCAGGTCCGTCCCAAGATGTGGGGCAAAGGGAGGGGATGGTTGACCCTATGTGGACCTAATGGATGAATGTAGACCCATGTGGGAGTAGAGATGATTGAGGGTGTAATGAGCGGAAGGGGAATAATATATGTGAATCAGGGAGCGGGACCATGCAACCAAAATTAGGGTTTCCCATGTAGTACCATCCCTAAAACCAATAGGTTAGTAAAAGAGATCCCACAAGACTAGGGTGTAAGGTTAACATCCCAAAAGAGACCTAGGGGACAAGAGCACAGACCTAGACCACTCTTTCTGTCGAATCCCCACATTAATCCATGCCCAAAGTTTCCATGATAAATAAACTAGAATAGTCAATTACCAAATAACAAGGCATACCTTTAGGTTTGGGAGGCCCACCTTCAAACATACGATCATGACAGATGGGCAAGGGTCCACATGGCTAGCTTAGGTGGCGAAGAAATGGCACATCGAGCTAGTTGGCTGTGATGGGCTACTGGCTGCCAGCTGCCAGTTGAGGACCATCATGGAGAAAAAATTTCTCCTAGAGATATCACCCACAAAATGGTGGGTAACAGTACCCGTGGTATTTGGCCCTGAGACCCCTTCAAGTTCATCCCCATTATGATCCACCATTGTTCACATGGCATCTATCGATTGAAGGATGTACTAGGGACATGTCTTTCCCCTTAGGGGTTGGAAACACCTAATAGGAGCATCTATTAGCCGCTCCTACCTAAGGAGGTAACACTATTGCGTGATCAAAACCCCAAATTTAGAAGAGAAGCCCCATATGAAGTCTCAATTTGCCTTGATTAACAAGCTTGGTTCACTTAGATGCACTAAGGATTAACTGTACCTAATGGTGAAGATGCAACACTTGACATTGTGTGCAATTGACAAGTGGTTTTCATCATGGTTTGGGCAACTTAACTAGGGCCCAAGTCCACTAGAGGAGCATATGACATGTATCCATATATCCAAATCATATGTCCATGCCTCCATACTTTTATATATATAAATATACACTCCTTAACTAAGTAACCTGACATGGGGATTTGGGATTTGTAGGATATGGGGATTTGGGTGTTGGATTTGGACACATTGACCCCCTGGAACAAGACACGTAGGATTCGTTATATATATGTATTAAAAATTAGATATTTCTTACACAAATTCTCATTAATGATACAAATTCATTGATTTCAAACATAGATCTTCATCTAGATGTTAGTTTCACTGTTTAACAAAGTAAGTTAGTAACATTATAGCATGCATGGTACATACAAAATTCAAATAGATGTCACATAAATCATGATTCATAAATGAAAAAAAACTTACAAGATAGTAAGATAAAGACACTGACAACTGTAGTTTTCTCATTAAGTCATCAAATCAAAATGTGTTACATAGGTAATGCAATGCCAATGGCAAATAGAAATAGAAAATATAAAACAATTATAGGTATACAAGCCTCAAGGCAATAGGTAGCCCATGACTCATGAGTCATCATCAGAATCAGCATCAATGTCCTCATCATCATGGTCACCACTACTCTCCTTTGCATCCTCCTCCTCCCCTGTATCCATAGTCGCCTCTACATCTGCTGGTGTGGAAGATGACCCCTCTAAAATATCACCGTCATCAAATCTAACAGGCTCTAGCACTGGATCATTGAGATCCATGTTGGCCAATGCCAACTCAACACTACTGTCCAGACACATATCATCAGGAAAGACATCCCACATCTTTGTCTTTCCACTCAACCACTCTTCCCTCTGCCTGTAAATAAGACGAAAGTTGGTGTGCACATACACCATTGTCTTTGCCCTGGACTACTCAAGCCTGCTCTTCTTCACGCTATACAAGTTCCCATATGTGCTCCAATTTCTCTCGCAACAAGAGGATGAAGTCACCTGAGAGAGGAGCCTCATGGCTAACTGCTGAAGAGGAGGGCTTGTTGCCCCATGATTTGCCCACCAAGAATAGGGCTTCTTAGCCCCATGTCTCTAATCACATCATATCCTGCAAATTGACCAAGTGTCAGTGGAAAACTCTGCAAAGGCATCCTCCACGTCATCAAGCAATGCTCTATGGAAAACTCTGCAAAGGCATCCTCCACCTCATCAAGCAATGCTCTATCATGGAAAACCCCCCTGAATGCATCTTTCCTCCCCTGTGAGATTTCACCATCCATGTGAGGAGGGAATCTGCGGGAAGGTCCACCATTCAGCCACTCATGGCTGTAGTACTTTGGGTTCAATGAGTGAGCCAAACAATGTAAAGGTGTGCAATTATTGTCCCATCTGCTGACAAGAATATCCTGTATAGTACCACAGAAGGCCTCTGGTGATGTCTCATACTCGGGGCACTCACTCTGTAGAATAATGCTCCTCACGGACTCAAACATGGAATCACATCCCTTATAAACCTCTCCTAGGATGGCTTTGTCTATATCTGCAAATCAAAGCAAAGAAATGATAAGGCCCATGATCTGAATAATTAGATCTACCCTCTCCCACCAAGCATCATCTAGCACTATGTCCTTCACTCTTTTAGAGGCTACTTGATCCATCTTTCTCCAAAAAGACCAAAACTCAAAAATAACCATGGCCCCAAGAGCAGTCTTGACCTCTCTCAACCTCTTCAACATGATGAATGAAGAGGAAAACCGTGTATCAACAATCTTCAACAATGATAGATTGTTGTACTCCTTGTAGATAGTAAGGGCATTTGTATGATTTTGCACAAAGTTATGGATATGTCATGCATCCTCAATAATGTTACCAATCCAAAGCACATCAGAAGAAATGGATTTCAGTGCTCAGTTCAATGAATGGACAATGCAAGGTGTCCAAAACACTTGTGGATATTTAGCTTCCACAATCATGCCAGCAACCTTGCAAACAGGGGCATTATCTGTAATAATTTGCACACAAGAATCAACACCTACATCTTCAATAACTTTAATAAATAACTCACCCATAAATTGTGCATCCTTGTATTCTCCAAGTGTATCCACTGCTTTCAAGAAACTGAACCATTCAAGGAAGACACCATGAAGTTGATGAGTGAGTGTCATGCTGGATCTATCCATCCATTAGAAACAATGCTAACACCAGATGTTGGCCATGATGCTTTAATAGGCTCAAGCATTTTTTGCACCTCTTTTTTGGCCTTCGTCAACAATGTGGTTCTAAGCTTCTCTGAACCAGGAGGCACATACCATGATGGAGACTCATGAGTTAGAGCTCAACACATCTCAATAAATAGAGGTGAGTGTGCAACATTAAATGATATGAAGTTTTGATAGAAAAAGAAGGAAATGGTGAGATCAAGCTCTTCCCGTTTCTCTTTTTGAAAAATCTTGTCCATTGGACCAAGTGAATTGCTTTTCTTTTTGCTACTTGTCCCCCAATAGAACTCTCAAATGGAAATTTGGTGGTGCCTTCTTTCTTGGTTTTTCTTGATTTTGCAGCCACATTTGCCATACCAACAATGAACTCTTTTTCCATTTCTTTCCTCTTTTTTAAAAGAACAACTTTACAAGCTTCAACTCCACAACTTGGTAAAGCCAACAAATGGCCTTTCACATGGTAATATGTGCTTTTGAAAGAATTGTGGCAAGGGTTACATCTCCAATTCATATTGCCTCCTCCCCTCCCCTTGGTTCTTGTCCCATCCTCCCTTGTGACATATTTTCACAAGGGATATTTCTCAATGTTGTCTTTAGGAGGAAGTCTTCCCTCAACATTACTTGTAGCAGACTCTGATGATATTGGGGGAGGAGGGGCATCTCCAATGGAGACATTCTTCCCCTTCCTTTGCCCCATACCTGTTGCCTTTGATTGAGCCATGAATACTAAAAAAAAAATAAACAAAACATGCACAAATTTGTAAAAAAAATTCATATACAAACTGTTGTAATAGAAATGCAAAAAAATAGAGATGAAATGCACTTACCTGGTGCTTGAATCTCCTTGCCGAACGCTCCAAACCCTTAGCTCCTTGCCCACAGCTCACTATTTGCAAAAACAAATGAGAGAAATGGTAAATAATGAAAAGAACAACTCTGTTTTTATGCCGCAGGTTTCACTTTTTTGGGATTCGAATCCCAAAATCGGGACACGATGTGTCCCAACGAGACACGACCGAGATTCGATCGTGTCCCGTTAGGACACGTCATGTCCCATTTTTTGATTCGAATTCCCATTGAATCATGTCGGATTCGTGGGATCCGGACATGTCGCTTGTTTTGGACGAATCTGGTTTCAAAGCTCCTTGCACGTATGGGCCCTCTATTAGGCCAAACCTTACTACATTTGACTTTACCTCATTATACGTTTAACCCCATATATGCCCCCCTTGACATCATATAAAGAAGTGTTCAAGAGCCCCTTCACATTCCATGATGCCACCTTTACTGATATACTAGATAGTGATAGATTCATCATTTGCATATTTTGAACCTTCTAAGTTCTAATAGCCTTGTAAAGGCTTCAAACAAGTTTGTCGTTGATGGGCTCATGATGAGGTGGGAAAATAATCATGTATAAAAGACTTCAACTTCCTCTAGGAAGCCCAGGGATTTGAGGCACCCTAAATAGTTCCAAAATCCAAAAAGGCATTAGAGAGCAATCCCTTTTGTCCATACAACAAGGAGCATCACCTTGGGATTAGAATGTGGGCTTTGTACCTTAAGGTTATCAACCTTGGCATGTTATTGGCATGCACAACTAGGGTTGAAGGAGCTTGAAACTTATTCGCTATTGTATTCTTGTTAGTTTGGGAAACTTTTCTAACCACTTGAACTTAGCCTTCACCCACTATTGCATTGGACTAAGAGGCTGAAGTAGGTCGAGGAACTTCAAGATCTTGGGACCGTAAGTGTTTTGATTTAGCCATTAGGGAGGAGCCTTGAAATGATCAGGGCTCTAGTGTCTAAATCAACTATTCAACAAGTTAATGCATCCCATGTGGTGTATAAACATCTTCTTGCCAACCCTTATTATCGCCTACTCCTTAAGATCCTTAGGGAGTCCAACCTTCAAACAAATTCTTTTTGAGGGCAAGGATTAAATAATCTCTCTAACCCATGCCACATATAAGCATTGAGGATCTTGTAAATGTGGTCAAAAGAGACCTATGGTTGGGTAGGCCTACAAACTTAACCCACACATGGCTTAGTTGAGTTGCAAGGACTTTACTCAATGGAGATCTTGTACTAGGGAGAAAAAATGATAGGGGTATTTCTACAAACCCTTGGATAGTGAGAACCATTTTCTTTGCATGAAGATTTAGTCAAAAAAATAAAATGGAAATAAGCCCTTGATCAAGCTATGAGTTTTCTTGCAATGTCACTCATGAGGTTTGCACAACTTCCTCACCTAGTGCTCTATGATGGCCTTAAGAAAAATGCAACTCACAATGAATATCTCGACACTATTGTGATTTCATTGGATTAAAGCTCGTTAGCTCATGGAAGTCCTTTTGGGTGAAATTCCTAGCATTTTTATAGTGGCACAATGTTAGAGACCACCTCCAAACCCAACAAAGATAACAAGACAAAAACGATTCAATACTTACCAAAGCAGAATGAGCATTTGGAATATTGGTTTTGGGCTTTGATTGAACCATTATCGACTCTCAAATGCAACGTAAGAAGTAAGCTTGATCTATCAAAGGCAACAAGAGCCAATTGGTCAAGAGAACAATGAGTAATTGCAAAACCAAAATAGCAACAATATAATAAGGATTCACTTGCAACCACAAAACCACTGACCCTCCATGTCAAAATCTTTTAAATAGGCCTAATTCTTCTTGGTTAGAATCATTTTTACAGTTTTACTGCAATGAATACATACCTTGTTGACCACTACCAGATCAAGGAGTCCTTACCAGCTACAACCCACTATTCTAAATTATTCAAAGGGGGAATCTACATTATTCTTTACTGCCATGGTCTTTGAAGTAGATGTTGGAAACTACCAAATCATGACCTCTATGATATGCACTACAAGGTCAAGGATTATTATTTCAAAATAATCCTTCTAGACACTCCAAATCATGGCTAGGATTATTATTTCAAAATAGGTAGTGGGAAGTTCTCCAACACCCATGATAACTAGGTTCTTCACACAATATGCATACTCTAAAATTCAAATTCTCAAGAGGTGATGCAAGGAGCGTAAGATGAAGATTAGAATAAAAGTCACTTCTCAATCCAAAAGTTGCAAATATATCCATATACAGCTAGCTTTTGAGACAAGGATCTGATCTAGCTAGACAACGACTTGGACGTAGACTCAGTACCACAATTAGAGGCAACGGCAGTGTATTGTGAATCTCTTTTAAGAAATTGGGAGTTGCTGTAGACCTTTATTTGATAATGTTTCATCATTTCTATCATAGTCCATTATTCATTGTATTTGGCATTCATTGTTTACATTGATTGAATTTCTATGTGCATTTTCATTTGACTATTTAGTATTTACATGAGCTTATGTCTATGTCATGCAACCTAATTTGATGGATTCTCATGAATTGGTAAATCCCTTTCATCTTTTGAATTTTTTGGTTTTTACTGTAATTTTTAAGATGACAAGTTGACTTTAATTTGCCTTCGCTGAGGTCCAAGTTGATGACTTTTACCATGTCTACGGTGGATATCACCTCAAAAATAGTTTCCAGGCATAACAAAGTCTATCAAACTCTGGTTGCACCATACTTGTAGGTATTGTGTTCCTCGTGCATCAATAGCAAGAGTGTGAGACTTTATCCTGTATTAACCAATGCCCTTTTTTTCTTAGGATGTTCTGTGCTCCAATTCTCTAATCCATGAAGTGACGTAGGTCTAAGAGGATGTTAAAAAGTTGAATTTTGAGGTATCCTAGAAATGGAAATAGAATCACCATCTATTCAACTGACAAATGGATGTATAATCGTAGGAGAGTCTTGAGCTATAGGATGCATATCTATTATAGCTCCCTTTGAACTGATTACCAGGGAACAGAATGAAACTATAACTTGTGGCTCCTACTATGTTGGCCCATGGATATTATCACTCCAGAAACCTACTTCAAACTGAGCCAATTTATTGGAAAACCAAAACCTGCTGAGCACTAACTGAACCATTGTTTGAAAAAATGTGTCAAGCATCAAAACTAACTTTAAATTCTTATGAAACCCTGAGCAAAATGAAGACCAACTACTGAGATCCACGGTGTTTAACTTCAAATGTAAAAGTACTAATAATCGGCATGTTTGATTATCATAGTCTATGTGCTCATCTATAATTATTCGTTGTCACCATCTTTTTCCTGCATTTTGGCATTTTAGCCTCGCTAGCATTACCTAATGGCTAGCAACTTCCTATGATATATTTGATTGCCAACAAGAATGGCATAAAACTCGCATTAGGAATAATGTGTTTAGCCTGACGTCTTATGCAATATATTGGTGGTTCTCGAGCTGCCTACCACATCCATTGCCCAGATTCAGCAACTTCCAATTTTGGACAATTAAGGTACCCATTTAAATTTTGGGTTTACTTTGAGAAGTTCAAATTTAAAAAACTTCAACACTAGGATTCTATACGTGATTATAAAGGAAACGTGATGCTTTGCTAATACAAAATCTGAACGACGTTACAATCCAATTAATGCCTGAATAAGTTTGGTCTCAAGAGTAAACAATTTATCTCAGAATCAGAGAAAAGTAATGGCTATAAATAACCGGGAAAGGCCTACTTGATTGATAATAAACAGGAAAGACACATCCAAAACAAACAATTGTCTCCTGGCATCCACTAGTTAGTTTCGTCTCCCATACTTTTATGCAATTACAGTCAATAAGGATTCATAGCCCATGGCATTACCTTAAGGAATTTAGATGCACCGAAGAACTCTTCTTGCTTGAGACGTGAAGTTTTGACGAAACGCGAAACATAAGCTGCTTTGCCATCTTTAATCCTCAAACCATGTAGCATTCTGTATTGAGGAAGAACCATGAGAAAGATGAAAGGAAGTAACAAGTTTACATTCACAGGAATAACACACGATATTGGCAGTACACGTAATTCAATGGAAGAACACATCATACATAAGAATGAAGACACTCAGGGTCATTACCCTTGATCCGTCTGCATGAACTAATTCACTACAATGTCATACAAATGGGTGTTAAGGGCAAATGATAACTTGATTCCCGGCAAATCCTCGTCAATATCCACTACCAACTTAGTGGAAAGAATGCCCACCTTACGATGTCTGTCTGGACAACGTGGATTCCTTCCCGCGCTTCACAAAGAGATGACATTTGAAAGCAAAGAAGCAAAACTTTTGGTTTACCAAAGTTGAGGGTTCACTCATGAAAAACTTCATAGGCATATACTCTTCCAAAAGGGCACGGTATAGAGTAACAATCTTATTGAATGACAGGATTCAGGAAGCATCCAAGCCGCGAAAAAGTGCTTTAACACTAAAAAACAATTGTGTTTAGATGATTTGGAAAGGTTTATATTGAAATTTAATATAACACATTTAAAGTAGAAATAAACACATCCAAATAATTATAGGTTTGTGTTTGAAAAATATTAATTATATATATATATAGTATCGGGTGGAATTGGCAATTAAGTTAGGTTCATTTTAGCATGATATAAGGTTGATTTTGATTTTTAATATTATAATTTTTAGGTGACTTATATTTGTCTCCAATGTAATGTTTATTCGATTTGAACTTAGAATCTCAAATTTGTACGAAGTTTCATATCATTATAGTGGTAACTAGCTACACTCTGGAACATAGTTATGATTATATGGTATCAATTTTTTTTACATTTTTATCTTAATTAGATCAATAATTATATATTTTAACATATATTTATATATTATGCTGTATTTTGGAATGGGTTTGTTAATTATTATCATAATTAGTGATCATATTATCCTATATTAAATATTATATTTAACTAAATTTTATGTCGCTTTCAAAATTATAATTTAATTATTAATAATTATAAAGTGGATGGTAGAGATTTAGCCTCCACATGATATTATAGATAGAGATTTATCTCCAAATTAGTTATGTTTTTTCCCTTTTGAATTAAATTGGTTAATTAAAAAAATTGTAATATGAACAAATGCCATATGAAATGAATTATGTTTTTTTGGCCATCTGGTATTGATAGTCCAGAGTATTGGTCCATGGTGTTGTAACAAAGTCTATTTACAAATTAAAAATCTCCATGATATAGAATTGTGAATCTCCTTAATTAAAAAAAATTATTAAATAGTTTTTTATGTGTAAATGTTTAACTTACATATTAATCTTTTATAATAATATTTTTAAATAATAATAATAAGAAATAAAGTTATAATTAGCTATTCTATAGAGTTGTGAATCTCTTTAAAAAAACTTATTTATTATTATTATATTATTGTAACTTATACATTAATTTTTATAATAATAATTTATATAATAAAAAGAAGAATAAAGTTATAATTACTTATTTTTAAATGATTTTAATGTGGAAGTATCATAAAATTGATGTTTATTATGGATTAATGCCTATTGTCATTTATTAACGATTCAATTTATATCACTGCACTAATAATTAATAATTAAAACAAAAACATTAAAAATATAATAATTTCAAAACAACCTATTTCTTTTACACATTTAAAATCTTGCAAGTACTTAGTCATATCTCATCACCCTTGTAAAAATAAACTTATTGAATTCTAAAAATTTTGAAGATTTTGGAATACCTTATCCCCAAACTCTAAAATTACTCTTGATTCTCAAATATTCAAATAACTAACTTCCAAATTATTAAAATTTCCAAATTCTTAAATTAATTAAACAACAATTAATAATGAGTTAAACTTTCTTGGATAACTTCTTGTATTAAAAATTAAGCCATTCAAAACAATTAATCACTGTAAATAACTAAACATTCAAATTATTAAAAATATTAAATTAATATACAAATAATTAATAAGAAATAAACCTAAACTTTCAATATTATTAAAAATATAAATTAATTATACAATGAATAAAACCTTCTTGAGTCAAAGCTTCTCCAATTCCTTCTTGCTATTCAAAACAACTGATCACGATTTGTTTACTTCAGTAATGAAATTTTCCATTTTAAAATTTATGTGACGTTTTCTTTTAATCATTATAAATTTTTGTATTATAAAATTTATGTTATGTTTTCTTTTAATCGTTATAAATTTTTCCATTGCCAAAATTATGTTATGTTTTATTTTAATCATACAAAATGTTCCATTATCAAAACTAGGTTAGGTTTTCCTTTATCTTTAACCTTGTCATTTTAAGAGATTAGTAGAAAATAGGTTGGCTCAGTACACAGGGCGTTCCTTTGATACCTTTCGCATCATCACACTTCATTTGTCTTTTAACACTGTCTTACAGCACAGCAAAGCAATGCAATGGCATTTACTATCTCCCAACATAAAACCACTTATACAATATAAGTAATTCATTACAGTTTGTTACACAGTTCATATCTTTATAATTTAATAATTTGATGAAACTACATATTATTCAATAATAATAATAATAATAATATTAATGTGATTAAAAATGAGATTTGAATTGAAAATGGTCATGTGCGAAAAAGTTGGAAGTTCAAATTCCCTATAACATAACGATAGCAACTGGAATCTGCAAACTCCTGTAAATAAATAATTAAAATAAGTAAGGTGATTAAAGCCTGTATATCTAATAACATATCTTTAAAAATGGAAGTCCAACCCTGATTCCCTTTATGCTTATGAAATCTAGAGTTTGTAACTCGTTCCTCTCAGTTCAATCCTTTAACCTCATATCAAAGCTTTAATTTGAGCGCACTAGAAGCGACCATAAATCGTGGCTGATAATGATATTTAACTGAACTTAAAAATATGCCTAATTTAATAACACACAAAAAACGGAATATAGTCGGCTGAACCTACAATTACAGTGAAAGATGTGTTTGGAAAGGACTAGAATTTTGATCTTTGCCTTCTTACTTCTTTTTTCTCGATTCTTATAAGAAGCTTCCTGAAAATTACCCGCGCACTTTATCGAAAAATAAATCGCAATTTCATTTAAAAAAACACACACCAGCATCCAAGATTGGAGAAGGAATGCAAATAGGAAAATGAAATACAGTTAAAGATTAAAAGAAATTAAATATGCATAAATAGAGAAATGGAAATGGAAATGCTACGCACCCGTCTCCGTCGAACCTGTGCAAACAAGAATAGGAAACAGCATTGATTCGCGTCATGATAAGTTCATATCTTTAATTTAAGAAAAAGAAAAGAAATTAAATGATCTTTAATTTGGAACTAATTGAGGTTATTACCAATGATAGCCAGCGACGGGGGCAAATTTGGGATTGGGACCAACCCGCACAAATTCTCCATTCAAGCATTTCTGAAATGGATTATTAACATTTTAATCATATAATTTAAATAAATGATAAAAAAAATTGTATGCAAGAAAATGAGAGAGACTTACAGGCAGATTTCCAAGGACGGACAAGTCTCTGTGCGGCGGAGTTTCTTGTTCGGCCGGTGCGAAATTACCGGCGAGATAGTGCAGAGGTTTGGCGGAGCCGTAGAGCGAGCGAACCACGATTTTCTCGGCCAAATCAATTACTGAGGAAAGGATGCCTTTCTTGGGATGAGGATGGACCTCTGTAATACCTTTGCCTTGATCATCATTATTTCCATTTTCCGTTACGTTAATCGCTGCGTATACTTTCTCCATGGATATGCTTCTCCTGCTGCCTTTCCACTCCGATACTGTCACATAATATGTTATTAGCGTTGAAACGGGTCGTTTGGGCTTTGACACGTTGCTCTCCCCATAGCCTTTAGTTGTCTGCTTTTGAGGTAGGAACAAGATGATAAAATAGGTTGGTGTTGGTTTTATTGAAAAAAAAAAA
>APFE030436444.1:0-12465 GCA_000404065.3 Pinus taeda | reverse complement strand
TTAACTGGGCTGGTGCAAGCTGAGCTAATTGTGCCTTTATGTCATTAATCTGATTCTCCAAATTATCTGTTTTATTGAAAGAAAACATCTTAATGTCAGCAATAAAAGTTTCATCAGAATCAGAGGAATCAGATTCTAACCTTATTTTGTTGATATTAGGCAAATCCTCAATGTCTGAATCAGAAGAATCACTGGATATTTCAAAATATTCTCCATCTGAGTGGGATATGAGATCCCAATCTTCCGGATTATGGACTGAAGTGAGTACGTCCATAATCTTGAGTTGTTTTTTATTCTTTTTGTCCTTGCATGCATTTGCGTAATGGCCTTCTTTTCCACATATAAAACAGGTCACTGTTTTTGAAGGCTTTGCTCTTTTTCTAAATACTCTCCTCTTCTTTTGAGAAAATTTAAAAGGATAGTATTTCTTTCTTGGAGTATACTTGTCTGTCTGGCATGAACATGAAACTCTAGGCACCTTCTTTTTAGATTTGCTTCGACATCCAAAATCATAAGTTTCTGCAAAATTATTACAGAATTTTGTACTAAAATGCATCTGCTTTTTGAAATTCTTTTTAGCTTTTTCTGACGCACATTCTCTTTGCAGGATTGATACTATCATCTAATGTACTGCAGCAAATGAAGAATTTTCAATTTGTATTTTGTTGGCTTCAATATACTGATTAATCAGATCTGGAATTTTCCCTGGCATTGAAGCTATGTAATACCTCAAATAAGCAACATTATGAGGATCTGCTCCTTGATAAAGGAGTTTTTGCATAACACAGTAATAATCATGTAAATAATCTATGTTACACAATCTTTGAGATAAAAAGAGTTGGCCATGATGTGCTGAATTCTCTGGCACGACTCCTATGAATTCATGTTTTAGTGCATCAAAAATGGCTCTCAGGGGATCTGTTGGATGTTCAATAATATTGTTCATTTCTTCAGACAATTTTTCCCACCATTGTTTCAGAATGCCGGTGAATGACCAAACAATTTGTGTAACTATATCTGACCATGGTGCTTTAGTTTCAGCTTTTCTCTGTAGTGCCCAAGCATGCACATTGTGCAGGACTGTTATGACATCTTCACCTTTCATACAGTCAATATTTACGAAAAGTGTATTACCAAATCCTTTAGCTGATGGATTTTCAAATTTGGCAGGGACACTTCCTAAATTATCTTTGAATCTAGAAAAAGGACTATCAGCTGATGCGCTATGTGCAAAAGTATCCCCGTCACCCTTCTTTCCTTTATGTGAGAATGAAAATGTATCACCTCTATCTCTTTTAGAACCAGTTTCTCCTTGGGGCTGATCTGCAGAATTAGAGGTAACACCAGACATGGCCAAAATTTGTGGAGCAGATGGTTGGCCATTTTCCACAAAGGATTTGAGGCTGACGTAGCCCTTTGGTAACTTCAAACTTTCAATACTAGGAAAGGTAGTTAGCCTATTTCTCATTAAGTCTGTTTTTTCTCTGGCTAACATTATTCCTGTTCTTACTTTTTCAATCTTAGCAGTATCTATATTGTCAATGTTTTTGAACAAAATACTTCAAGACCCTCTTTTGGTTCTGCTGTACTAGAGGAAAACTTTAGCTTTAAGGCTGAAAGAGCTACTTCTCTATAATGAGGTGGAGAAGTAGGGTGTGGTAATGCCTCTCTCAGGTGTTCAAAGGGACTTGGAGATTATTCCCATGTTGGAATTGACATCATTCAACTGTTGTTTGTGCTCATTCTGAATTCCCAAACATTCATTATAACTTGTGTGCATTTTCTTTATATGTTCTTTAATCTCTAGCACATCTTTCGCTATATCATCTATATTTTGCAACATACAAACAATCTGATAGTTTGTATAATTGTGCATCTTCTCTATGTCAGACTGCTCTGTATCTGACATACTATTCATTTGTATCCATTGGAAATCTGTCTTCAGAGTACCATTCTTGAAAGTTTTTCTAGAGTTAGCCGGCTCTAGATATCGTTCGTTAATCTTTGCAACTGGATCCTGTGAGGCTCTGGGAAGGCTAAAGCTTTTTATATCAGGCAATATTGGTTCAAGCTGCTGATCTTCAAGTTGGAAACTGGAAGATGGACCAGATACACAGAATTGGCAGTGATCAGATTTATGAGCAAGAGGTTTCTTTTGGTTTCTTTTAGGAGCAGAATATATGGACGGTGATGGTGAAGGAGGTATTACTGCTTTTGTACTGTCTCGGCTTTCGAAAAATGGAGACCTATCCAGAGTGGTCATAGATCTGACTAGACGAGGACCTGTGAACCGGAGACTAGAAGAACCATCAAAGTGCTTGACAACAGACAATCGCTTTGGCTCTCTTGCCGTTTGCAGTTGAGGATATGGACCTGTGAACCGGAGACTAGAAGAACCATCAAAGTGCTTGACAACAGACAATCGCTTTGGCTCTCTTGCCGTTTGCAGTTGAGGATATCTTTGAGATAATGGAACATAAGTGCTATTCCATTCTTCTGGCAAAGTGCATTCTGAAAATCCTATTTGCAAAGGGGCAGTATTACCAGGACCAACTATTACTCCTTTCAGAGCTCTTGAGCACAGTTTAGGATTGAGAGGTGGCATTGTGCTTGAAACAAATCTAAGACAGATAAAAGAATGGAGCTGAGCAATTAAAGTCTGTGGGGCGACATTGAAACCATTGAACTGGATATAGGCATTTAAAAACTCATTTATATATGGATCACTTAACGAAACCTGATATCTGGGGATTACAGAAGACCAAACTGGACCATTATTGAGAGGACTCTGGAATCCTCCTAGCAAGGCATCATTAAAATCATTCAGTCTAGTATCCAAAACACAAGTTAGGCAAGAAGTGTTTAATCCAGGTCTAACAAGTGGATTAATTCCAAATTGTATCATGCCTATATGAACATATTTGAACCCATGTTCCAAGCCCCATTCAATATCTTCTTTTTTAATCAAAGGAATCTGATAGACTTTCTGATCAGTAGAAATTGGTATATTCACAGAAGTAAAGCGTGAATGAAATAGAGGGGGTGGGTGTGTTTAAATAAGTTTTGGGGGGGAGGGGCGTGGTATGTCTTTTTTTACCTGGGCCACAGGTTGTGTAATGACCCTAGTCACCTTGCATAACATGTAGATGGTCTTGGTCAAGATACATTCATGTAATGGTTACTGTAAATGTTTACTTATTTACCATATATATATACATATTGAAAATAATAAATGTACTTATGTTTGTACGCGCACCTTATGGTATGTTCTAAAGTTTATTTATAAGGCTTGTGGATAGGTTTACGAAATTTGTACAAGATAATTCCTCTCATTGGTAGGGGTGGACGCTAGTGAAGTCTTTGTATAACACATAAACATTGTTGACATCTCCTAAGCACTCAAACGATGGATTACATTAATATTATATGGATGATATTACTTTCAAATCATGGGTTATGTTAGGATGATATTTCCAAGGACGTTGCACAAACACTGAAGAATGGAGAACCCACAGATATTTGCAGAAGTTCTGGTACATGACCTTTTGGGTGCAACTTGTCAATTCTAGAGCAAGCTCTGGATCAATGGCAGATGGCAGCCAAGGAGGAAAGGAGGGGCCAAATGGCAGAAAAATGGATTGGCCAGCAAAACAAATCGGTAGTGACGAGGATAAGGGGGTATCTCTGGTTGGTCCAGAGGGAGAGGGACCCTAAGCAACCACTGACAAAGACCGAATAGTAGAAAAGAGTGAAAAGGAAAAGAAAGGAGGGGGAGGGAAGAACGACGGTGGGCAATGATCGGGATATAGAGGCCGAGACACAGTCCCTGAGCCTGGGGGTTAAAGCCAAGGAGGACTGCAACACAAAGGAAAAAAACGATAGCCAGGTAATCAGCAAATAATTTCGCTACTCCCTGTGCCATGTTTTCTTAAGGAGGTGTGCTTGGTTGAAGCTACCTGTAAGCCGAATTTGCAGTGACTTTGATCCCTTGTTTCATTTATACGGTCACTGTGTCCATTTTTATTTCTATTTATTTTCATTGCTGCAATTACTTGCGATTTTGGTTGGAAAAACGACTATTAGTAAGGCTGTGTGTTTCAGCTTATCACTATGTAGTTGCACATGTTCATAATTTCGTTTGCTGAGCATTGCTTTGGTGGTTAAAACAAAAAATAAAATAAAAATAAAGAAAAGAGAAAACTATTGTCAATAAGACTGTTTGCCAGCTCCTCACCTTGCAAACCTTGTGGTAGCCCACGTACATGTTGGGGGTGGCTTCTTTATGAAGGCCTGTGGAGAATGCTACAAATTGCATTTCTATTGTCTGTATTCCACTAGCATTTGACCTAAAGAGTTGTGGCACTCTTATATTGAAATAGGCACGCTAGGGCAATCACAGTTTGGGGATAATGTTGTGATACACATAGTCATGGAAACCAGTCTCTAAAATCTATAATTTAACCGACGGTGGAGGCTCTAACCTCTGAAGTCCCTCCGTGGCTAACCGGTGGAGTAAGTGGCTGCCTTGGACTAGCCTCCCTTGACCAAAGTACTCGGATTGCAGTAGAGTTGCTATAACAGCAGATGTAGGGTGGTGGAAAATCTTTGGATTCCCTGAATTGTACGAGGGTGGAAGTATTCACTTCTGGATTCCCTCATTGGCTGGTGGGTGGAGGTGACCCACCTCTGGAGTCCCTGGACTGGTTTGAATCTATGTGCTTTAATACCATGAGGGTGGAGAGTTGGCCTTTGGAATCCCTCATGGCTATTGGGTGGAGGTACGCCTCTGGAATCCCTGGGACAAGTGAGGGTGGAGAATGGTCTCTGGAGTCCCTCATGGCTATTGGGTGGAGGTACACCTCTGGAATCCCTGGGACAAGTGAGGGTGGAGAATGGTCTTTGGAATCTCTCATGGCTCTTGGGTGGAGGAAGATTACCTCTGGAACCCCTGAACAAGCTTGTAACTGATTATTCATAGGCAAGAGGGGTGGAGGTGTGGACCACCTCTGGACTCCCCAGTGTGTTTGGTGGACTGGCCAATGGGACAGACTTAATATGCTAGGGGGTGACAGCTGCATTACTGGCAGACTGTCAATGGTTGGGAGGAGAGTTATGAGCCCGGTCCTCTGCCCATCTCAGGTCACACATTGTTGAGTGTTTTAATCACCAAGGTTGTTCAACACATCTAAAGGGTTCCAACTTACCTATCTGCACCAAGTTACAGGATGGCATGGATGACAAGTAGAAGTGGGTTATGTGTTCTTTCCTAAAGGATTTGCCTAGTTACATAATACTGGAAGCCATGAAATCCTGTGTCATATCAACTCTGCTATATCAACCTTTTGACTAGTTTATTAACTGAGGTCACTATGGCTCTATTCATAAGCTCTGATTGGTATAAGCTCAGCATTGCATTCGATTAATATAGTAGCCCTCACATGCACATAGTAAAGATGAGAAGCTGGTAATAATTTCGTTGCTGGCACTATGGCTCTATGCATAAGTCTGATTGGTATAAGCTCAGCATTGCATTCGATTAATATAGTAGCCCTCACATGCACATAGTAAAGATGAGAAGCTGGTAATAATTTCGTTGCTGGCTTCCTTTGGCAATTACACTATTATCCCGTGCATTCATAAGGTGTTGCAATGTTATGTATGCTGCCACCATAGCAATTTTTATTAGTTGCAAAAAGTGCCAATTGCTGATATGAATTTGCTGACCATGATAGGGTTAGTTTAACTATATGGATTCATAAGGTGTTGCAATGTTATGTATGCTGCCACCATAGCAATTTTTATTAGTTGCAAAAAGTACCAATTGGTGATATGAATTTGCTGACCATGATAGGGTTAGTTTAACTATATGGTTACATAACACGCTGTCATTATTCTTGGTGTCATGTGGATCCAATCAACTCCACATTGAGTTTGACACGTGATCACCTGAATTATGCGGCCCACGTGATCACCTGAATTATGCGGCCCTTGTGTCCTCATTGAGCAAAATACATCTTTATAATGTCAAGTTGCTACATACACTTACATGTGGGCACAACGTATGGTCACTGAATGTTTATGGTTAGGCATGGGGATATGTGTAGTCATTTATTTCAATATTGGGCATGAGATAGGGTGCAACCTTGGTCACGTTAATGGGTAGAATGTGGTGGGTTAACAGAAAAATGTTATGAGTACATAATCACAGGAAAAAGGCATTGTCACAAATACATACTGCGTATTGTGGTTGGATAATGTGTGCATGTAATCATTACTTAAACACAGGGCGTGTTGTAACACACAGCCCTCTTGTTCCACCACTGACAACAAACCGTTGTGTAGCTTGATATAATGTGTAGTAACATGTGAATTGGGTCTTGCACTCTCTTTCCACTATTGAAAATATTCCCTTCAAGCAAACGCTGCCTTGGCACCATAGTAAAAGGGCCTACCTTACCTCGCTCCATTTGTTTAAAGTCTACCTCAACAAAGTATGTGTATCAGCATAAGTTATGGTGGACTCTTCCTTACAGTTATCCACTGGTTGAGAGAGTTGGTGAGGTTCACCATATCAATCTATTGTTTCTGGTGCACCAGATTAAATATGCCCCCTTTCTTTAGAGCCTTTTAGACATAAATTATTGGCCTTGTATTCATTCTTAAACTAGCTACAAATATCCTCCCCATTAAACGTTGCAAATTTAAATAACCCGAGCTTTTTATTTATGTTGGATCTAAAGGAAATTGTGTGGGAATGGATCCAACGAGTGTTCTTCTGGTTTTGGTGACCTCAGAAACAAGCCCTGGCTGTAACTTAATCAACATTTGCTGGTCAGATCCCATATCTTACTCTTAGTCCAGGGATGTTTTAGCTGTAGCTTTCAGTAATTTCCATCAAATCAAAAGCAGTAAGATTGTGTTAGGAGAATCTGCTTTTAAGGTGAAACTTTCACTGTTTTTCATCAAATCAGAAGCAGGGAGACGATGGCAGAAGGATCTGCCTTTTGTTCTGATCAAACAAATGCAGAGCTGGATAAAAGGTAAGAGCTTTATTATGTTGAATGCATTTGAAAATTTGAATTTAGACATGAATTTATGAGAATTTATTATTTAAAAAAAATGATTGTCACTCCTTGACTCTTGAAGGAGGATTGTTACAAGTGGTATCAGAGCCCATGTTTCAACACTGGGCCTCGGGGTGAAGATAATTAATATGTTAAAATAATCATACATATGTGGGGTTTTTTCAACAAAGAGCTTGCCGTGCAGAACTATTCAACTTGGAAGGACCTTTACTTGGTCTTGGTATTATGATTAACGGAGTTCATAATAGGACTGTGACCATACTTAAGAATGAGGGTGGCAACAGGATATGCTATCTGGTATAGTAGGAAATATATTTGTGAATCCCAATTTTAATATAGCACTCCATGGATGGCTTTCCAATTCATGTATCACATCAATTTGTTCTATTTCTACGAAGGATTCCAGAATGGAATCAGGAGCACATGCTTCTAGATTAAATCGAACCGATTCTTAGTAAGGACTAGAATAGATTCTTAGCAAGGAGTAGAACCCGATACAACTACAAACTTGTGCCAAACCTACAATACAAAATTCCAGCATGAAGGATTTCCATAACCAATACACTATGTAAGGGTGATACTTAGGCCAAATTTCTTACCTCCAACAAGAATTAATGCTTCAACTGGATCTTATCCCAAAGATGGATGCAATTTTCTTAGAAGAACCTCCAAATGGGTTTGACATTAGCATCAAAAGTGCAGAGATATTTCTAGTGCCCAAGTCAAGGTTCAAGTCCATTGTATCTGTGATACAAAAACTGGGTGCTATGTGAAAGGCACCGGTAACTTAATCCTAATGTGAAGATAAGGAAAACAAGTCGTTGTTCCCTCTGTTACCTAGATTGTAAAGCAGAATTGAACAGAATAATATATATATCTCTGGTTAATAAACAGGTTTCCTGCTTTAGTGATTAGGTGAAATCTACTACATTGAGTGGAGCTGTAACAAGAGTGATTTTCATGATGATGTTGCCAAATCTAGCTCATGTAGCAGTAGTATATAAGCTTTGAGAGGCCAACTGTAGACAGGAATCCTGAATGCTCAATTTCTAACAGGGACAATGGCTGCCTGGTGCTGAGTGAAGGGTTGCAAACAATGCTTGATTTACTCTGGATACCCAGAGAAATAAAGGTGTGCTCTACAGGAAAGACTTCTTTTCCTGAAGTTACCTCAGTGGCTTCCAAAATGTATACAGGTGATCCCAAGCCAAGGACACAAATTGTACCATTTTGCAATTTAAGTGCTTGTGTTCCATAACAATCCAACCGAATTCCTAGAGCAGTAATGACGCCAGGATCCTTTGCCAAAGAACTCCCAATCATCGTTCTTTTAACATGAAAACAAATGAATGCCCTTAAAGAGAAGTGGATGCCCCATACTCAAAGCATGATTCCATACTGATTAATACAACGAGGGAATATCTTGACAAATAGTTTCATCTCCAGGCTGTCTGCTGCCCAGAAAAGTGCCTAGAATGGACCTTTTCCTACACAGCAAGTCTCTTTAGCAATTGTCATTCACTTCTTAGGGAAGGGCTACTCAAACATAGTTAACAACCACAAATAATGGATTCCCCTGGAATATGTGGAATATGTGCAAAATTCAAAGATTGTATAGAACAAACTATTACAAAATGAATCTGGAGTGAGGACAAGTGGCTATCATGAGTCATCGCTACTCAGAGATTGGAGTGCTGCTGTTCAGTACTGTAATAGTCTCCTTATTGATCCTGGAAACCTACATCCCTCATTTTAATCGAGGGCGTATGTTCTTGTACAAAACTGGGCTGCCTGCAGAGGCTTAGCCTCACCTTACCTTATGAGAGAGACTTAGCCAGTTCTGCTACATTTTCTTCTGTAAATCCCATTCTCTCAAAAGCTCAACTAGCTCCAAAATCTCTTATAGCCTATATTAGCCCCTTAGAGCCCACCTATTCTCTCCATCCCAGAGGAGAACCAACTTCAGCATTCAGTCTCTTCTCAACACTTGGAAGAAGAATGACATCCCTATATACTTGCTGTTGTTTGTCAACAATTCCCAACAAACTAAGGAGGCCACTCTTAGCTTCCTTTCTCTTTTTGTTGAGTTTCTTACAGCAGCCTCACAGAGGCAGAGCTCTGATCCAGTTCCAATCAAGATGAAGTCTGGTTCATCTTTGCCAGAATTATCACTTATCATTTATCACATACCCACACCCATCTGGTGAACACAATTAAGTGGAATACAAAATGGAGTGTTTATCCTTGTATAACAAACTCTAAGATGAGGTTTTTTTAGTATTAAGAATAATTATTCGTTCTGAATTATGCTTACCATTACTATCTGTCTTTATTTTAACCTTAGTCAACCTACGTTTTTTCCTTTCAGCGGAAGAGAGGACACTACAACACAATATGAAGGCTTCGTTTTCATCAAATTTTCACACTGATATGAAGGCTTCATTTCATCAAATTTTCACACTGGACCCATTAGAAACTTGGAAGTGGCGTATACACGCAGGTTGGGTTCATTAAAGTATCGTATGCATTTTGATGTATGATTTTTGAGGTTGCAGTTGGTTTTGAATGATGATCCAGGTTTTTGGGTTCAACACAGTGTTCTGTTGATAGTGGTCTAACTGTTCAGATTGATTGATTGTTGGTTGATGTAGTTATTATAGTTATTATTATAGAGTTTGAGTTTCAAAGTTTCTGATGGGTCCAGTGTGAAAATTTGATGAAATGAGGCCTTCATATTGTGTTCTTGTGTACCAAGAGCTAATCGAAAGGGAAGCTTGCAAATTTTCACTTTTTTTGTTTGCCATTGTTTACATGTTTTATTTTTATTTTTTATTCTAGTTTGAACATGGCCATGGTTTATGTTGTACTTGTTTCTTTTGTTTTGCATTTTTTCTGATTTCTTATAGTTTGGTCTTGGTTTTGTTTATTGGGTGTGCGAAAGGAAGGAAATAAATGCAACTGGGGAGGAAATGAAAGAGATGAGATGCAGAGTATCATTCATAAATGAAGGTGAATCACCTTAACTATACACAATGCACTTCACTCACAAATATGTTTTGTTCCTTTTTGACTCCATTTGCTTCTTTTTCAATTTATTATGTGCTTTATATGTGGTCTCATTTCAACTATATTAATCTCACTTTGTATAGTGAGCAACTACAGTGGTATAGTGGCAACGATATATTCTAGTAGTATGATCTTGTTAATGAGTGTGAGGTTTGAAATGGTCTCATTTCAACTATATTAATCTCACTTGGTATAGTGAGCAACTACAGTGGTATAGTGGCAACGATATATTCTAGTAGTATGATCTTGTTAATGAGTGTGAGGTTTGAAATTCTTCGAGAACTTTGATACAAAACAAAGGGAAAAGTTATACTGGGGTTCACATTTTTAAGGCTTATTGTTCATGGTTGTGGCTGCTATAACATTAGCTTAGGGCGAGAACGTGTGTGTATGATTAATTTATTTTTATGTATAGTTGTTATTCACTCTTTCCTCGTGATCTCATATATAACATTATTTTGTGTAGTGAATGACTATAGTGGCAATGTTTGGGATTGGTTAGTGGAGAACATACTTTAGGCAATGCAGATGAAACATAGAGGATGGGTGACTCGTGGTTTTTCAAGGAAATAATATTATATTTATTTGTTTGCACGATTATTTTTCCTTCTAGCATGGTTCTCAGGTAGTACTATTCAATTAGTGGTTTGAGATATATATCAAATGATATCTTTAAAATTGCATCAATTAGTGGTTTGAGATATATATCAAATGATATCTTTAAAATTGCATGCTTTCTTTCTCGACATTGCACACACTCCCACACAACATGCCCTATTGAGGAGGGTAAGGTCGGACAATCACACGTATGAAGCCTTCAACTAATCAACCATTGCGTTAACAAACAATAGTACCACCTTGCGGACCTTAGGATTTTGTGTGTTCAATATGTTGAGATATGCTTAGGTTCATTTTCCAAAAAAAATCATCGTTTGTATTATTCCTAGTAGTACATCTAGTTTATGAAATTTACAATTTTTTTTAAATACAACATGGAATATAATTGAAATTGAAATTTTGTTGAAATTTGGTACCGGAGGATAGGTGGTTCTCTTTGATCTTTGGCTTAGGGAAGTGTCCAAAAGAAATTTAATTTTTCTCCTATAGTAACTTTATAATTATTATAAAATTAAATCTAATTTAAAAGTGACTTTAAGTGATAAAGTTACTAAAGCCTAATTTTAAAGTGACTTTAATAAAGTTAATCTAAAATTAGAAAGGAAAAGTGACTTTGGAAATAAATGACTAAGTGGGTCTTTATTAAAGTGGGGTGAGTTAAAAAATAAAAAGTGAGATTTAAATGAGCATTTAATCTCAGCCCTTGATCTCAATCTATTTCAACCATTGGATTTAGAGTTTACCCAAAAGTCACTTAGGATTAGATTAAAGGAGGAAAAGGAGGCAAGAGGTCATTCATTATTTCATGAGCAAATTGAGAAGAGAGCAAGAGAGCAAGGGAAATTTCTGGACAAGGAGGAGAAGAAGACAGCAGCTTGGCACACATTGCAAGGCAGCAGTTGAGCAGATTTGTATAGTTGATTCAGCACACAGTGAAAGGCTGATTTTGGCACAATTTTCTAGAAATTCGTACAGCTGGTTTGCACAGAAATTGAGGAGTGGTTTGCTGATTTTTTGCTGAATATTTCTCACTGTAAAAAAGGCATTTTCCAGGGTCACATTGACCAAAAATCACTGTGTTCAAATGTGTTAAATGACTGTTTGTACTTGCTGATTTTTTTATTTCTGCATTTTCCAGCATTCTGTAAAATTTCCAGAATTTGTGTTTTCAGCAAAAATTTATTTTTTTAGTTGTTGAATGTATGGATATGGGAAAAGGCATTTAACTATATGGGAGAAATAAGGTGAAATTATGAGAAATTTCTACATGGTATCAGAGCTTGAGTGCTAAAGTGCAGTTTGAGACATCAAGGAGGAAAATTACAGTCTGCTGATTTTTCACTCAGAAAATTCTAGCAAGCTGATTTTTCACAAACAACAGTTTTATCTTTACTACAGCAGTGTTATTTTTCAGTTTTAGGACAACAGGATGTCATTGGGATTGAGGGTGGAGGATAGGCTGGATGGGCATACAAATTACAGCGTTTGGAAGGAGAGAATGCAAGGTATCTTTGAGGAGGCAGAAGTCTGGGATATCATGGTGCATACCACATAGAACCCTGTTGTTGTGACTACTGATGCTACTCAGTTGGCTGAGTATAATAAAAAGAACAACAAGGGTAAGAGGCTGATTCTAGACGGAGTCAAAGACCATTGCATTCTTCATGTGAGAGGAAAGAGCAATGCCCATGAGATG
>APFE030436443.1:0-13011 GCA_000404065.3 Pinus taeda | reverse complement strand
GAAGGAGGAGGGCGGGGCGAAGCAGAGGAGGAGGAGGAGGAGGAGGATGGGGTGGAGGCAGAGGCAGAGGCAGAGGAAGGGGGAGGAGGAGGAGTAAATCAAGAAGAAGCAAGCATTGGTTTTTCACTCCCATTATGTATTTACACTAAATTTAATTTTGGTGTCAAGCCCATTGACATTCGTATTAGAGTCATAATTTATTGATGTCTTTTCCAACATGCATACAATGTGGTGTACTACATTTGTGCATTTCCTTCTCCACTTCTAACCCTAGTTCCTTCTAGATTGGAATATAATTTGTGCCTCTTATCTACTTTAGTTATAATTATTAAGATGTCTATTTCCTCAAAGAAACTTGTATGCTCCAAAATATGCATGTTTAATTAATTACACATATTACTGTTAGATATATGAATAATAACTTAGTAAGATTTAGTTCCCTACTATAGTGTATATTTGGAGCATTTTCGTACTAAGGGTGAATCAAAAGACTCATCCAAAACAATATCAAAGACAAATTCCATCATTACATCTAGATGCACCAATCATCACAATATAAAATTACATAGTCTCATACTTCATAACAAGACCTATCTTCCACGAGTAAATTTTTTAGAATTTGTTTTAGGATGGAACCCACTTAATTAACCATAAATTTATTTATGTCCATTTATATACTTTTATTTGAAATATTTCTTGGTGTTGACCATGATCTATTTAAATTGCACTTGTGATTTTATCTTTTCTATTTTCCATTTACCTCATAAGAGTTCAACATCTCTTCCCTTAAGATCTCTCATAAGTATCATCTACATTCTAGTTAAGCTATGTCCTTGCATACAAATCATTGACTCATAATTTTAATTTTAATATGAGTAAAGTAATATGGAGATAGTATGGTAGAAGGGACCTATTGGTACAAAATTAAACATAGTATTCAACTTTCTTTATTCCCCATTACTCTTTTCAACAATTCCATGTCTATTTATCCTACATGATGACCACATCCCTAGAATTTCTCATCCAAATTTTTAATCCAATAATCATACGCTACAATGTGTTCATTTATCGAGTTTGAATATGAACACGGTCTATCATTTAAAGTATTTTAAACCATTTTTACCTCATGGCTCATGGTATAGAGTCCTTTTGTCGTCCTAAGAGAATTTAACAATAACTTAAGTTTTGGGGAACAAATAAAGAAATAAAAATTTTACCTTCTACATAATTTACAACACTTAATAATTAGGAAAAATAGAACAGTGAACAATTTTCCATTTATACTTATGGAAATTAATTAACACATGAATTTTTATTATTTCTTGTATTACTCTTAACCCTGCTCATTGAAGTAGATCATTCGATAGGTGAACATCATCAAACATTACAAACATTCCATTGTGAGTGGAGAAAATTTCATGTCTCCAGATACACAGGATTGTATTGCTAATTTGACCAAAACATTTCACTATTTCTTTTTCTTTGGGTGTTTAGACAATTAAGTTAATTTAATTTACTTCAGTTAGCCTCCTTCCTCAATTCATTATTTAAATTGTTCGGGCTATGTCTTTCTGAATTCAATGAATTAAAAAATTCCTCAACAGAACAAATTTTCCAATTTTCCAAACCAGGTACAATAATTTTAACCTAATTAGAAATGGATTTCATTCAACCTACTTCCTCAATTCATTATTTAAATTTAAATAGGGCAAGCAACGTCTTGGACAATTAACATTAGAAAACCCTCAATCCTCTTCACCCAAACCTAGTACAATAATTTTCAAGCAGATTTTAAAAGAGGGATGAAAGGCTAGCATATCTAGTGATTATGCAATTGCAGATCCTTTTCCTACCTCCCATATGATGCACCAAAATGGCTTCAGGAATAAATCATTGGTCACCCCTCTCAAATTAATCCATAAATTGCCATTGTTTCTAGTTGTGACTAAGAATGAAGAGAATAGCTATGAAATCAAGGAGAATTGGCAAGAATTATAGTGAAGTGAGCCAATATACCTTAAACCATAATTGAAACACCAGACAGAAAAATCATGCAAATTTCCTCATATGAGCAAGCCATCATAAAAGAAGGCTATGCGAGAGTCATCATTGTGATCATTGCCAACATTTTCCATGAGACTCTTATGGAATTTGAGTCTCCGCACATGGCTTAGCCTTTCCCATTAGGATTCCAGATTTTCAACAACACCCCACTCTCCTCTTTCGAGATATAATTTTTTGCAACAGTGGCCTCAAGGACATTTCTCAACCTCCGTTACTAAACGACTACAACACCTTGTGATATCTCCCTCTCTGTAAGAATCCAAAGGAAATATAAATAAAAATGCATCCAATACAGTTTTAGCACTGAAGATGATGAAATTTGATACCAACGTGTGGGTAGGAGGAGTATTTATATCGAAGAAATATTAATCGAACAAACATTTTGTAACCTCCATGCAAGAAGAAGTTAAGACAGGAGAAGATAATATGAGCAAGATTTTCCCAGTGTGACTTGTCTATGTGCAAGTAAGGACAAGTGTTATCCAAATTACATAAGAAGACAGGAGAATAACAACTCACAACAAGTTGTCATTTGCTTGCTACAAGTCTGGTAGCTTCACTCGCTTGCCTGCCTAAGGGATAGTTGTCCTTGACCTAAAGAACACCTCATCCTCTTATTACTTTTTCACCCAGAAAGAAACTCATACATAAGACCTTTATAAGTATTAGGATTACGTGAGGTGAATAAGGTTTTTGTTTTCAATATGGAATGCAATTTCAATGCTTTAAGGTATTAAAGGCATTCTTTATCCTTATTTGAGCAATGAGCGATAATAATTCGATACTTGGCCATGGAATGTCCAACCAAGTCTCTTTTTCTTAGATAAGGTGGATACTCACATTGTTCTCCCTGAAACCAAGAAAGGATAACCATTATCCTACACCAAATTCCTTTCAATGCCTCTAGATCAGCAGATAGGGCCAAAGAAAAGGCATTATTGGGGACTGAGAGGGAAACAACAACCCTTAATGGGATTTTATCCAAAAACCTAGTTGGGAAGGTGTCTCTTTAGCTTTAAATCTACCAATAAAATGAACTACTTCAGAAAGCTACCAAAATCCAACATCATCACTCGTAGTAAAATATTATAGGGACTGTGTAGACACACAATCACTTAACCCAAGATTACTTAAAAGAAAGCAGGTGGAAGTGATTTAATCCATGTTGTGATTCTATTACCCAAAAATTGGATTTTGATGTATTTGGAATGTTTTTATTTGTATTTAGTATCAAACAAACCTATGGCTTCATTAATAAACTATTTTGATAGTTTATTTTAGTATCATTCATTGTCTCGATATTGTTTTTCATGGTCATGATTTATCTCTAGCACTTCTAACCACTTTTGTAACTTTAGAGAATGCTCATTTCCTTTTTAAGAAATAACCCTGAGGCTAAGGTTCTCTAAAATTGAGAAGCACTCACTATGGATAAACAAAAATGATCATTTCAAAAACATTAACAAGAAGGTTTACAACACCTAGCCATCGATATTCGTATCATTTATACGGTACATTGGGTCTCAACTTCCCTGTTGACAATCCTTAGAAATTAAAACTTGAAATCACCATATTTGCTTCATGCCTATTCGTGGTTCTAGCATTGCACTAGATGTCCAAGGATTTAAACATATGGGCATTCTTAACTTGGTAGGAAAGATTCCGAGCATCTAAAATGGCATCACCAGAACGTCACATTTCTTGTGGTGTGCCTTTCACACTAAACTTTTGTAGGGCTTCTCAGGGCTTGAGCCAGCGACCATGAATGCATATTGTACTCATTAAGATAATTGAGGATATTATGTTAAGCATAGAATATATTTAATTCATATTAATCGCATTAAGCAGTTGATTCAATTTAGGTGATGGCAAGGAAATTTTTTCATGGATGCGGCTTGAAAACATTCACTCCCTGCAAACTTATTAAAATTTCCTCTGAAATTTCAGTTTGATTTCAATCATAAATTATGATTTTATACTTATGTTAGGACCATGTATTCGCATAAATATTCAAAGTTACAATTGTTCATTAGCCCAATGTATGGTTCAATTAGTCATACTTTCTTGTTGTAAAATATTGAAGTTCATTGCAAGTTAGTAGTAGCACTTATTGGGGTTTTATTTGTAAAAATATCTTAACAAATTCCTAAAAGAAATTTCATTGATTGTCTTTAATTTTAGAACATTCCAATTTACCATGATTCTCCTTTCTACTTTTTTTTGTAAGAAAATTTCAATATTTGAGTTATGTAGAGTATTGTAACTTACTCTTTTAAATGCTCACATATTTTACTTCTTGGCCATGTTTATCTCTCTAGAGACACTTTAGGTCCCTAAAGACTTCTTTGTGTGAACAATATAGTAGGTTCCAATATATATATATATTTTTTTTGGGGGAAGAAATAGAGAAGAATTTATGATTTTTACAAAACCTTTACTTTTTGGAAACTTATTAATTTTACAGATATTAATGTCTATAGACTTATGTTATAAGTCTCCTCATTTTAACAATCTTATTATGTCAAAAAATAATGAAATTAAAGCATGAGTGTGTAGAGTAAGTTATATGCATACACAAGGAATATGTTGGGCTAGAGTATATGTGCAATAGGGTAGATCCTATTAGTATGCACAAGGTGGGGCAAAATCTAGCCTTTCGCTCTGCATATGTCTGTCATAGTTTTTTTCTTTTTTTCTTTTTTTCTTTAGCATAAAGATGCTATAGGAAGAATGCAAACCACCAAGCTTATTGAACTTCCTAATTTAGGACCTAAAGCTCATTCATACCCTATAGAGGTGGGTTGTTTCTTAGACCATAATACTTGAACTTAGAGTTGTCATACCATTTTTCACATACCTGCTTGATCCAATATTAAAACCCCATATTTTCTTCCTTCACTAAATTTAGCTTGGCTTAAATACGCAATAGTTGTCATATTTGTTCATATATAATCATCCCATAGACAAGGTTAATACCTGTAATTCTACACATGCATACATCACATCGTAATGAAAGGCATCAATCATGATCATTTAAGATCTTACAGTCGTGTTTCGTTCCTTTGAGGATTTAACACAAGGATTAATGGACTCTTTATCATAAATTCACTGTAGTTAACTTCTTGATATAACATGTCCATAGTCCTGCTGGCATATCTTATGCAATACTAACCACAATGAATAAATAGTTAATATGACCTTTAGTAGATACAATTCATAGTGCAAAAGGCCTACCATGGATAAGATGAACCACTAGCTCTATGGTGGCAACCTTAAAACATAATTATTCATCCTACCTAGTTGTTTCATGCATCATTATTCAATTATCTTTCTACACAAAGATCACACATGTAGCTATAAACATATATTGAGAGAATTCGACAATATACACGGTAAGGAAAAACATACAAAAAATCTCATGAAATGGAATTCTATAAGAGAAATTGAAATAATGTCACATGGAAAACAGAGCACCACCACCACACCTAGAACTCCCTGCTTCCAGTTCACCCCCGAGCTGAGTGTTATTTTCCCGTGAGGATTTTGCTCATCAAAGCTTGCCTTTTCTAGGGCAAGGCTTTTATGCTTTTCCTTAACTTAGCATCTTTCTCCAACTAAGTAGTTTAATGGATATTTATCTCCAAATCCATTAATCTCATCTAGATCTGGATCTAGAAGTCTTATCATGAATATTATTGATTCCCATTCACCAATGGGATTTTGCAAGAATCTCCTCTCTTGGTGTTTCATTATTCTAAGTGATTAATTATTTTATTTATTTCATAAATTATTTACTTTTCTTATTACATGCTAGACCTACTTTTTCTCAGCTTAGGTTAGCAAAGTTTTACATACAAGGGAGGGGTGTTACATATATGCAATTTTAAACAACATAGAAAATACAAATTTAAATAAGCAAACATACAATTTTAAATTTTTAAATATGAAACACAAATACAAATTCAAATAGAAAAACACATAATATATATTTCCAAGTTTTAACAAATCTCCTTATCCTACCTTGGAATTTAGCTGCTCAGCTCCCGTTTTGTAAAGTTTCTTTATCTTTTCTATATTTAATCATTAAGATGCAATACTAGCAAGGGTATCTTTAGCCTGCTTGTAGACCATCATTAGTAATTCTATAACAGACTACACAATTGTTCTCAATTTAAGAATAAAGTGGTTCCGGTATCGTCTTTTAACCTTATTTTTAAGACTTATGTCTGAGATTTCTAGTAAACTTGATTTAGTGGATGAAGATGGAACTAACCATAACATGCAACCTATAATAGTTTCCTTACCTACATCAATGATATTAATTAAACTCTACTATCATGATCATCCATCATTATTATAGGTCTTGTTTCCATCATGCATAACAAATTGGTTAATTAAATATAAATTTTAGACAATGCATTATATAGGTATTGTATCTCATACACACTAGGTACTGTCAGAAACCTGGTGACATTCAAGTCAATTTCATTGGATATCTTACAGACCCATATATTTATAACTAAAAATATGTACCATCAATTCCTTATATTGCATGGAGGAGCATCTAATTCCATTATGCACAACATAGACTATGGTGAACCCTTGATAATACTAAAGGAGGCACTGCTCCGTAATTGTTCCACATGCATGAACATCTACAAAACACTAAAGCATGCTACTCTTTCTTACCACCGCAAAGATAATCTTAATAATGTCAATTTGCATATGAGAGCACACGAAAGTGATATGCATTATTGAATCCATCATTTCTATACAAGAGGAAATTAAGAAATCCATATATCTGAATTGTTGGATTTAAAATCCTAATAATTTTATTAGTGCACAAACCCATGTAATTCATTCAAACATTCTCACGGTGAGGAAACTTAAGAAACAATCTCATAGAAAAACTGGAACAATAACATAGACTTAATAAATATTATCGTAAAGAAACCAGAATTATGAGAGAGGGTAAGAATCATCATACAAACATGCCACACATCTGACACTAACTAAAACTTTACGTGGAGAGAGGAGCAACACCACCCAGCTATGAATCACCTATGATTCTCGATAGCCAAAAATCTTGCCAAAATTCAACTTCCCTGACTTAATCAATGCACTAGATATTTAATAGACTCTTTCGTGATTTAGTTACCAACCGTGGCGTTAATACAAAGTCATGTTCTGGAGTTAACGTTCCTACCTTAGTAAGACAAAAATTCAGCTTTCCAGAATTGAATTCCCTTATGAGATAAGAGAAACGCAAAATGTAGTTTTTAAATGGAAAACATCAATCTAAAGCTTTTCTCGTGATGTTTCTAAAAGCTAAGAAGGCGGAGCTTTGTGGGGTGTGGAATTTTCATGTTTCTTTAGGAGCCGTTTCTTTTATCCATTGTTGCTCTGGCTGGAAAACTGACCGCTTTGCTATACTTTTCTCCGAAAATAAAGCTAAAAGGCACTGCATCCACGTTGGCAAGGTTTACATGCAAACGACGGTTATAATTTTACTATATGTACATCTTATATTCAAAAATTCTTATCCGTAAACCATACGTAAGCTTGTTTTTTATTGTTTCTCATTGGATGCTTTTACCAGCATTATTCTCTAAGCATTTTTTGGGGTAACCCTATATCTATTAGCCAAAAGTAGGCTTTTGGGATTGAACAATTTCGTACCTCTCTTGGCCATTGGATAAGGTCGATCTCTCATGGACGTTTCTCATACAATAAGGATAACAGGCACTGACAGTTCCATAAACAATAAAAACAGACACTAAAACCGGCATTCATCCCATCCTGAACGTGAACGTGAAAAAATGACTGCGCATGAGGATCAAGCAGCATACGCGTGTATTCAGCCCTAATCCATAGGGAGGAGTAATAGTATGGTGAATCACATGTCTCGGCTAATTTTCTCGACCCTTTTCCAGAACAAAATAAGAGCTAGCTTCTGTCCATCGACATAACATGTGAAGAAGCTTCATCCCCGTGCCTCGATTTCATATTTAGATTGACAATTCTTCCTAGTTATTCCTCTCCTCTTCCATCAACAAGTTTCCAAAAATGCTTGGAGACAACCAAATTGTTTGTTAAAAAACTTCACAGGTTGAAACTGCCTCATACGTCCCAAAGGTTGAGTTTTATCGCTATCATCTGAGAAAGGTTGAGTTCTCCGTTGTGAATGTTGAACTGGCCATGATATATCTTCCTTAATGGGTTAGTCCATTTCATGGGAATCAGTTGTTGAGTACGGTAATTTAATCACGGTGGTGAAGTCCTCCCTGCAATGGATGGATTGGTGGTGGTTACCACCTAATGGGAAACAGGGTGACCGGGTAGACACAGAAGTGGACGAACTCTTTTCATATTTCTAGTTGCCATAACCCATCGTGTGTTTTTTCCCACTACGCAATCACCCCACGCAATGTAATATCGACATTATGGATGAGTCCGTTTATGTCATAATTTATGGATGAGTCCGTTTATGTTGATAATTTGTAACGTCCCACTCAAGTCGATATCATGAAAATAAAGTCAAAGAAATTTTTGGAGTTCATATTTTGTAGTTTTAAATTCCAGAATACTTCAATTCCTTAATAATATAATACGCCCAAGAATCCATAACAACACCTTTACCTCCAAAAAAATGTTCTTTATATGACAAAGCAGATTACATTTCCTCCAGTATTGTCTGATGTAGGATTGATTGAAGTCTCTTGACAATTCTTTCGGATTTAACCTTATATTAATTTTTTTGATACCATATGGTCTTTTTAGAGGACATGTTTGACCATACAACCTAGATGGGGTAGAAAACATCTTCCACCAAAGCATAAAAACTTCCTCCTTAATTAAATTGCTTGATATAATATCCTGTTGTATATATATTGAATTAACATATGTATATTCATGGTTCCTCAATAAACCATTAAGGAATCCTAACTTTCTTTAACAACAACAAATAAATATGACATTAACATGTTCTAAGCTTCAAATTTTAACTTCACCTTTACGGAGAACGTTTTTTTTTAAACTCGTAATGGAAATCCCACGGAGGTGGATTGGTCCATAAGAATTAGAGTTTGAACTTTTTGTATCTTTAACCCGCCCTTATATCATCATTAGTAATTATGTAATAGACTCCATAGTCATGATCGATTTAATTATAAAGTGCTTCTAGTATGGTCTTTTAAACTTATTGTCAAGGCTTATGTGTCAGATTTCTAGTAAACATGATTTAGTAGATGAAAACGAAACTAACCATAACATGCAACCTATACTAATTTCCTTACCCACACAAATGATCTTAATTAAACTCTAATATCATGATCATCCATCATTATTATAGGTCTTGTTTCCATCATGCATAATGAATTGCTTAATTAAATGCAAATCTTAGATCAGGCATTATACAGGGAACCCATATATGCATAACTATATGGATGTTCCATTAATTCCTTATACTGCATGCAAGAGCATCTAATTTCATTATGTATGATACAGACCATGGTGAACCTTTGATAATACTATGGGAGGGAAACACAAAGACCCCAAAGCTTATATTGATAGCTGTTTGATGTAGGTTTGATTGAAGTCTCTTGAGAATTCTTTCGGATTTAACCCTATATTTAATTTTTTGATACCATATGGTCTTCTTAGAGGTCGTGTTTGAGCATACAACCTAGATGGGGTAGAAAACATCTTCCACCAAAGCATAAAAACTTCCTCAATTAAATTGCTTGATATAATACCCTGTTACATATCTATTGAATTAACATATGTATATTCATGGTTCCTCAATAAACCATTAAGGAGTCCTAACTTTCTCTTACGAAAACAAATAAATATGACATTAATATGTTCTAAGCTTCAAATTTTAACTTCACCTTTACGGAGAACGTTTTTTTTTTTTAAACCCGTAATTGAAATCCTACGGAGGTGGATTGGTCCATAAGTATTAGTGTTTGAACTTTTTGTTTGATACCTTTGGTAACGAACCTCCTTAGCTACCCTATAATTTAGCTCCTAAGCTACCATTCCATAAATGTTTATTTTGTTCTATATTTAATCGTTAAGAAACAATACCACATAGTGTATCTTTAGCTTGCCCTTATATCATCATTAGTCATTATGTAATAGACTCCACAGTCATGGTCAATTTAATTATAGAGTGCTTCTTGTATGGTCTTTTAACCTTATTGTCAAGGCTTATGTGTTAGATTTCTAGTAAACATGATTTAGTAGATGATTTTTAGTAAACATGATTTAGTAGATGAAAACGGAACCAACCATAACATGCAACCTATACTAATTTGCTTACCTACATAAATGATCTTAATTAAACTCTACTATCATGATCATCCATAATTATTATAGGTCTTTTTTCCATCATGCATAATGAATTGCTTAATTAAATACAAATCTTAGATCAGGCATTATACAAGTAAGCTATCTCATAGACACACTAGGTACCGTTAGCAACCTGATGATATTCAAGTCAATTTCATAGGATATATTATAGACCCATATATGCATAACTAAAAGGATGTTCCATTAATTCCTTATACTACATGCAAGAGCATCTAATTTCATTATGCATGACATAGACCATGGTGAACCTTTGATAATACTATGGGAGACATTCCTCCATAATTATTCCACATGCATGAAGACTTGCAACACACTAAAGCATGCTACTCTTTTCTACCACTGTAAAGATAATCTTAATAACTTTGAAATGCATATGAGAGCACACAACAGTTACATGCATTATTGAATCATTCATTTTCTATAAAAGAGGAAATTATGTAATTCATATATCTTAATTGTAGGATTTAGCATCCTAATAATTTTGTTAGTACACAAACCCATGTAATTCATTCAAACATTCTCATGGTGAGGAAAATTAAGAAATCATCTCATAGAAAAATTGGAACGATAACAGAGACTTAATAAAATCTTCTCATAAAAACTTGGAACTATAACAGAGAGAGAGAGAGCGATTAAGAATCATCATACAAACATCCCATACATTTGAGACCAACTAAAACCTCTCTTGGAGGGAGGAGCACCATCACCCAACCATGAATCACCTTTTACTCCCTTCGAGCTGAAGATCTTGCCAAGCATCAACTGCCTCAATTGATCAATCACTGGGTATTTAATACCCTCTTTCATGATTTAGCTACCACTATCGACATCCTGCTTTTATGGATTTTTCCATTTTCCTATGTCTTTTTTGCAAAATCTCATATTTATATCCTAGGAGGCTTTTCCTCATAAAATCTTGCCTTTATTTCCCATGAAGCTTTTATGTTTGATGGATATTTATAATCCATCCAAACTTATCTATAATGTCATATAGAAGCTTATTATGAAAGATTTATCTCTATTCCCGTTCCTCGTGGGATTTGGAAAGAATCTCCTCTCTCTTGGTGCTCCACCCTCTAAGTGATTTATTTTATTAATTTATTAATAACACATTTTCTTTTCATAGTACATATCACGTAGCTTTCGTCATCTTAGGTTTAGAATAGTTTAACCCACAAAGGAGGGTATCACACCTAGCTTCCCTCAACTTAGGTTTACAATCATTTAAAAGACAAGGGAGGATATCAAACCTAGCTTTAACTCAGCTTAGGTTTATAATAATTTAGCACACAAGGGAGGATATCACACCTAGTTGTAAGTCAGCTTAGGTTTGGAATAATTTAGTACACAAGGGAGGGGTGTTAAAAAACTAAGGAAACACACATAATACAATTTCAAGTTATTATAAAAACAAACACCCAAATATGAAAATGCAACATTAAATAAGCAATCAAACACTATAAAAAGTAAAGCATACAGTACAAGTTCAAGCAAACAAACAATATACAAATTGGACTAAACACAAAATATGCAATTTCAAATAACTAATTGCACATGATAGAATTTCAAGTCAATAAAAGAAAACGCTCAAATATTCTTATGTAGCTTTAAAAACACACACACACACACAATATACAAATTAAAATCTACATTATGTTTACCCATTCAAATTCATAATTCATCACAATAAACACATGATTACAATTCCAAATTACATACAAATATTCATAAATAAACATGGATACAAGCATTCACATATATATGGGATTTTAATTAAATAAAAATACAAAATACTAGACCAAATAAGCAAACACACTATATAAAATTTGGTCTCAAAATACAAAAGAAAATAATCGTTATTAGGACAACCCACATATAGATATGAAATTTCAAAAAAGAAAACACGCAATTCAACTAAACACACACACAAATTCAAAGTAACATGGTATAGTATCAATTCAATATATGAACATAAAGACATAAATACATTAAATTATATATGTATACCATTATCTAATTATATAAAATATAAATAATAGAATATAAAAAGCTTTAAAAATCAACTAAAATGAAAACCAAAAAAAAATAAAAAACCAATATGAATGGCCTGTTAAGTATAATTATATTTAGTGTTTTTCAATGCATGGTGAAAGATTGTATAATTTATATTTTTGTAAAAAATATATATATATAGATTTTAATGTAAGTGTGTTATGAGTTAGATGCGAATGGGATAAGTGTTATAATATGAATGGATGATCATTGAAGTGTAATATGACATGCCTAAAATATAAATGTTCTAAAGTAAATGTATCTTTAAAAAAAAAGGTTTTGACAGGTATGAGTTTAAAGAAAAGTAATCAACACAAACAAAGATAACTACACTAAGATAACTACACTGCTGAAAGAAAAATGGCGCCCCATCCTTCTTGAGAACTAGGAAGGAGTTTAACCCTTTCCATAAAAAATATTTTTATTAATAATTGTGTGCATAATTCTCTTACAGTATTTGAGAGAAGGAAAGAATAATATATAACTACATCAATATTTACTCTAAAAAAAACCCTTTCACCA
>APFE030436431.1:60424-109116 GCA_000404065.3 Pinus taeda | reverse complement strand
TAAGCTACTAGGTTTAAAGACGCCGGAACACGTCTCTAGCCTAGACCTCTAGATATTCACGTTAAGTTCCAATGCGTTTTTAGATAAATTTGGTTAATTTTACGGTTGATCTTGAATTAAGTTTTAGTTCCAGGTCCTACCGTATGATCTCTCAAAAACACCTAAATGCAACTATATGCCAAAGATCATCATTTTGTTCGATGAATTCTAACTATAAGAAGGTTAAGAATCTTTCAAACAAACACAACGAATTCAAGCAATCACGCAACCTAATGCAACCAACAGCAAGGAAATGAAACTTTTCTTTTGAAAGCACAAAACAACGAAATGTTCTTTTCCTTTCAACTATTAATGCAAAAGACACTAGTTTGCTTTACTTTTCAATGACATAAAAGTGCTTTTAAAATGAATTAGAGAGGCAGCAACACTAAGTGAAGGAACTAAAATCACTCAATGCACACACAAGAAAATTCCCTAGTCACTAAGAAACCAGTTTTCCAAATCAAAGGAAAACAAAGGCTTATGAGCTACGTGATCTAAGCTCAACAAGACACCAAGGAATTCAAAGGAGGAAAGCAAATTGCTTGGAACACAATCAAAACGCTTTCAACAATCACCAAACAAATGTGAAAACAAAAACGAAGTTGGTTGGTCAACCAAGAACACAAGATCCGAACGGGAGGCTAGACACACACGGCCGCTAGATGCTCTGGGGTTTGAGTGTGAAATCAATGGAGAAAAGTGAACACCCGAAGGATGAGAGTCCACAACTAGACAAGCGACGATTCGACACACTTCAGTAATCGCAAAAGTCAAGACAAAACGCAAACCAAGCAACGAAAGCAAAAAGGAAGGCTTTGCAAAAACTGAAAACAAGCAACAAACGAACCCTCGCGGAACAAGGCTTCGCAAGCACGCGTGTCACAGCTTAGACAAAATAAACAAGTCAAAAGCCAAGTGGAAAAATCAGGGGACAGCCAAACCAAGAGGTTTAGGGAACCAATTTGGACAAAAAAGAGTTTTACAGGATCAGCGCGGGTGACCCCTCAGCAACAAAGCGATGGCAAAGAAACGCCTGTAGCAACTTTGCGCTGTCAGCGCGGAAGGACACGGATAAGGGGCGCTGGCCCGAAAACAGGGTCAGCGCGACTGTTAAATGTATAAACGCGATGACAAGGAGAACAAAGAAGCAACTGTGCGATGTCAGCGCAGCTGTTCTGAAATAAAACGCGTTGAGGCTAAAAAACAAATAAAAACGAACCAAAAATCCCCAAACCAAGGTAACAGGCTTTCAAGACAATTAAAGCAGCTCCCAGGATAAACCAGGAAACAACCCAACAACAAATCAATCCCCAATATTTGACAAGAAAGCAATAATCAAATCAAAACAAGGATGAATTAAGAAGAGACAAGCAACCTCCCCAGCGGAGTCGCCAAATTGTTGGAGAGGTAAATCCCCTCTACGGATAGAGGCGATCCCTACTAGCCCAAAATGGGTCTAGCAACAATCAAACAATGCTACTCTGCAGGTTCCTAGTTGTAGTTAACAAGTGGGTAAAGGACACCTACTTGTATTCCAACGCTACGTTTGATGGAGAGATGGCCCTCTCGCTCCTTCGCTCCAGCCGATCACAGTCCTCCACTATCTTCGCAGGCGGACACCTGCACAAGCAAAGAGAGAACAAACACAAGCGTAAAATCTACTAAAAACAACTATACATCAGTCAGGAAAGATGTAATTCACATCAATCATTCATAAGACAAATTGGAATGGAACCATAACAGTAGTCATCTATCTTTATTAATCAGAAAATAGAGTAAGGTACAACCGAAGTCTTGACGCTGAGTCCTTCTCTAGAGGGTCCAGCCAGCATGTCTCCCAAGCATTCACCTTTGAAGTAAATCTCCCAAGTCAAAGAGGTCTCTCTCTCACATACAAGGCAACAAGCTCATAACCTTCCTCAAGCTCTAAAGAAATCCTCACACAACACACCAAATGCCTACAAAGAGTAGCACTAATGCACTAAGAATTCCTCAATCAAAGTCTATATGTTCCAAACTAGCTGCTCATGGGCAATGGAGGTGGCTTATAAAGGAGAAGGAGTCTCCATGAATAGCTAAAGGATGAGCTTTCCCCCAAGAAAGGTGGATGATCAGTCGAACAGACATGCCAGAGAAAGGATGGCGACCTCAACAATGCTAACAGCCAAGTCTGGAGTCATCTGGAAGGCTGGCTGTTAGAAAAAACTCGCCTAAACAAGATCAGCGCGGGTGCAAAACTGGGCTGGCGCACTGGCATCGCAACTCAATTGCAGAAGAGGCCTGGTTAGCACGCAGTAATACAAGCGGAGGGCGCATTGTTTGTGAAATTCGACCAGCGTGGAAAACACGTGTGCTTCCGCGCTGGCAGCGCAACAGTTACATTGTCCTCCGCCAATCAGCGTGGTTATTTTAAGAACAGACGCGATGATTCAATAAACTTAGGCAAAGAGGGTCTTTAGCCATTTCAGAGAGCATAAGTGTGGTGAATGTGATTTTATGACACAGTAAGGAGACTGACAGGGTGACAGTGACATTTTACTGTGTAACAAGCACGTTGCTGCAACTCTGTTAAAATAGCCTTCAGACCTTCATGAAGGTCTATGATCAATCCTTGCGGAACTCTAATAGTTAATTCACCTACTTACACGCATCAGAGAGCAGTTCTAAATTACTGTTCACACAAATTTACTTAAGTCATTAATAAACATAAGAGAAATCGCCAGAGTCTTCACGGAAGTATTTAAACATGCATTGTGTACATTATTAAGACTTATTCAAGAGAATCATGTAACATTCAATCAATATCTCATAAAAAAATCATTCATCAGCAACATATAACATTAACAAAGATAAATAGAAATACTTGGGAATTCTTCGGAAGATTGTCTTTATTGATATTCAATTCAAGGTTACAGACTCAAACTACCTTGCATACACAATTGCAGGGGTTCGCTCACTTAGCTATAGAATCTACCTAGGCCTCTGCACACTCAGCTATGAAGCCTTTCTTTCCCTATCTAAGCACAGGAAGTAGAGCCTTCCTGCCCTAGCTCCTATCCTAGACTCCTCAACCCGATTCTCTCTTAGTTTTATCTTGTTCTTCTCTTTCTAAGTCTACTTTTCCCTTCACTAAGACTCACTATTTATAGACTTTTCATACAATTCCATGGTCCGTGGACCATGGGTGAATCTCAAAACTGACACAAAAATTTACATAAAACAAGGGGCTAAGCACCTTTGACTCCTATTCATCTATGCTCTCCACATCCACAAATCATGGAGACTTTACATTATTTAAAAAAATGTACCAAAACTTGGGTTATCTTAACCCGAAACTAACCTAGGGGTACAACAGATCCACTCATAATTAGCTAGCTTACACCTAAAATTATAGAGCTTGAAAAAATACAAGGAGACTAAACCAAAAGTGCACGCAAAAATTTGGTGTTTGAAGTGTAAGGGCCATGGGCATGATAAAGAGCACTTTCTAGTGTACGCAAACTATATTACACGAGGGGGGCCAATTCCCTTGAAGCTAGAAGCCCCAGCAAGGACGAGCATGGGGGCTTCTATATGGTGCGCTATTTGTCAAGTTGCTGGAAAACATGCGACAAATATTTTCTATCTGCTTCAAAATTTTCTCCAGACACCCCAACAGTTGCTTTGTAACGTCTGCAAATCTGTGGGTCACCTACATACCAGATGCAAGCAAAAAATCAGCCTCTAGAGCAGGGTGTCGGAGGAACATGCAGAGGTTATCAGGGTCGAGGATGGGTCCGAGGAGGAGGAGGACCTGGTAGAGGCTGCGGTCATATTATCTACTACAACTGCGGATAGCGAGGTCACTACGCGTGAGAGTGCCAGAATATGACACACCCATCATGTCAATACTGTAGATAGTTTGACCATACTATAGAGGAATGCCCGGTACTAATAGCCAAAATTCAAGAGAAGAAAACACAGCATCAACAGCCTACGCAGAATCTACAAATGATGGGGGTTGCCCCACGTGAAGAAGATCAAAGCGTTAACATTGTGCTAAGAAGTGGAATGACGATTGACACTGATAAGGGTAAACAACCTGAAGAAGAAGGATGGGTCCGCAAAGCATCGAAGAAAGAAGTCAACTTTGATTTGGATCACACTAAGGAAACATTTATGGAACCTAAGAAGAACTTCGCTGAGACCTCCACCTCAGGAATCCAGGAAGGGACGCAAGAAATCAACGCGCCTACAGAGGTTGATCCCTCTGTACTCACTACGTTTTTGGAGACCCACATAAAACTACTATGTGATAGCAACGGTGTGGAAGGCCTGCAGGAATTAATAAATAAATGCGCCAACAAAGAGAAAGTCCATGATGGACATTGGGTGGTTAGAAAAATTGGCAAACATAAGGTACGAACAGGGCGTGAGGTGGGGCTTACCACACAGATAGGTGATTATGAGATGGACCAGGTCATTTTGGATCTGGGGCCCAATGTGAACATATTATTGAAACAAACATGGGAAATGATGGAGAGACCTGCACTACAATGGTCTTCGATTCAACTTAGGATAGTGAACTAGTAGAAAATCATCCCCATGGGGCAGTTATATGGAGTAACAATTGATATAGATGGTGTGAGCGTGAAGACCGAATTTGAGGTTATAGAAATCATTGACGACAGTAACCCCTACCCCGCGCTCTTGGGAAATGATTGGCCTATTGACATGAATGGGGTCATTAATTTGAAGAAAAGGATAATGTCCTTTTAAAGAAAGTAGTTGCGAGTTATAGCGCCACTGGATCCTATAGAAGTGGCACGCTATACTGAATTAGTCCGTGATTATGACGAAAGTGATGATGAACTCAATCAGATTTACAAGATAACAACACAGGATTAGGACTGGATCAATCCAACGGCAGATGGATAGATTGCCTGGCACAGAGAGAGTTTATGCACCTCTAATTCCGACGAGGAGTTAGAGCATTAGCAAAATCGCTTGCACGAAGTGTCTACATTGCGATGCAACAAGATGATGAAGTCGTTGTGCTATGTTTCATTAGAGGTAAGGAAATTACCCTATTATGATGGTTTAACTGACATCGGTATGTTTTTGGATAAAGTTGAGCGTGAAGTCCCTAAGGATCACTGCTTCCAAGCATTAGAGTTGGCACTGCGTGTTATGCCTACACAATGGTGGGGTACGCATAACGATAGTTTTGCTGGATGGCGAGATTACCAAAGAATTATGATATTATAGTTTGGGCATGCTAACACAAGAATAACTGAGAAATATACTGCAAGGGACGATCGGTGCAATCACGTATCAAAATGGACTAAATCATGGGAAACAGAGCTCCAGCCAAAGTGGGTACACATATTTTGCCATACTTTGGATACAATTCCCATGAACTGGTATCTAGAAATAGAGCTTCGCCATGGCAGCGCAGAATAGGATGTATTGGAGGAAGGGTTCTTATTGACCTTCAACTTTGAATACGGGTTCGCAAGCATCAATGAAGTGCTACAAGAGATTAAGGTGGTTAGCTTTAGAATGCTGAAGGAACCTATGGAATGGGTCCAACCAGACTAGAGCACCAAGCTGCACCATGCGTTGGAATGCTATAATGTAACCGCTGAAGAGGAAGATGAAGATCCAAGAAACATTAATATTCAAGAGGCAGAAGGGCATCACGAAGTCAAAGGCCCACAAATATAAAACCCCAACATCTCACACCTTTGAAGACAAAGCAAGTAAACATTGGCACTGAAGAAGAACCGAAGTTCGCGAAAATTGGATATTATTGGGACGATGCTACAATGCATAGAGTTGTTGAGTTACTCCATGAATACTAGGATCTCTTCCCCACTAAGTTTTTGGATTTGAATGGCATAGTTGGCGATTTGGGCATTATGAGGATCACTCTGAAGTCAGACGCAAAGCCTATTAAACAGAGACTGTATCGCCTTAATCTTAAATACAAGGAAAATGTTTTCCAAGAGCCAGATAAGATGCTGGAGGCAGGTATCATAGAACCTGTTGAAGAATTTGATTGGGTAAGCCCGATGGTGGTTCAGGAGAAAAAACAAAAGGGTGAAATAAGGATTTGCGTATATATGTGGAAACTTAATGATGCGTGTGTTGACGACCCATTCCCAACGCTGTTTACAGATGAAGTGTTAGACAATGTTGGAGGGTAGGAGACCTATTCCTTTACTGATTGGTTTTCTGGGTATCATCAGATTAAGATCGTGCCTGAGGATAGGAGCAAAACAACCTTCATGACGAAGTGGGGATGTTTTCAGTACACTATGATTCCATTTGGACTTAAGAATGTGCCTGAGATATTTTCCTGCGTAGTCATAACAACATTTAAAGAGTTCATTCATAAGTTTATGGAAGTATACTTTGATGACTGGACGATGTTTGGATTAGTAAAGTGCCATGTGGCAAGTCTGCGCTAGATGTTGGATACATGTCGCAAATACCAGATCGTGTTGAATTTGAGAAAATGAATATTCTATGTTCCTTTTGGGATCTTGCTCGGTGACGTTGTGTGCAAGCAAGGATTGATGGTGGACCCTGCAAAGGTTGCGGTAATTGTGAATTTAGAGGCCCCTAGGAACGTCAAGCAGCTACGCACAATGCTGGGACATACGTGATACTGTAGAAAATTTATCAAATATTATGCTCAAATTATTGCGCCCATGGAGAAACTGCTAAAGAAGGACGCAACATTCTGTTGGGATGAAGAATGCCAGTGCAACTTAGATGTGTTGAAAGAAAATATGGTCACTGCGTTGATCTTGATATTCCCTGATTGGAAAAGGGAATTTCATGTACATGTGGATGCCTCTTGCATTGCGTTGGGTGTAGTGTTAACACAGGCCGGTGAAGGAGAAATGGACCATCCTGTAGTCTTTGCAAGTAGGAAGTTATCGAAGGCCGTGAAAAATTATTCATTAACTGAGCGCGAAGGATTGGCCATGGTGTATGCACTGCAAAAATTCAGGCATTATCTATTAGGAGGGAATTTCAATATGTACACAAATCATTCTGCCTTGAAATACTTGGTCAAAAATCCTGTGTTGGGGGGGAAGATCTACAGATGGTTGCTATTATTTTAGGAGTATGACTTTGAAGTCATTGTGAAGCCAGGGAGGTTAAATGCGGGACCTGACCAACAGTCGTGGATTGAAATAGGGGAGGAGCCTAATAATCTGGAGGAAGGGTTTCCAGATATGAAACTCTTTGTGGTACGTATAGTGGATGACCATTTTGTAGACATTATTCACTTCTTGACTACGGGGATGGCACCAGAAAGCTACACAAGCCTACATAAGAAGGAATTAGTAGTGCGCGCGACCGATTTTTCAGTCATTACAGGACATTTATATAAGATGGGTGCAGAAGAAATATTATGAAGATATGTGCCAGAATTTGAGAGGGATGTTTTATGTAAAGTTTTGAGTTAGTTTCGAGATTCACCCATGGTTCACGGACCATGGAATTGTATGAAAATTCTATAAATAGTGAGTCTTAGCGAAGGGAAAAGTATACTTAGATAAAGAAGAACAAGAGCGAACTAAGAGAGAAGTGGGTTGAGGAGTCTAGGATAGGAGCTAGGGTAGGAAGGCTCTGCTTCTTGCGCTTAGATAGGGAAAGAAAGGCTCTATAGTTGAGTGCATAGAGGCATAGATAGAGTCTGCAGCTAAGTGTGCAGAGCCCTGCAACTGTGTGCACAGGGCAGTTTGAGTCTATAACCTTGAATTGAAGATCAATAAAGACAGTTTTCTGAAGAATTCTCGAGTATTTATGTTTATCTTTGTTAATGTTATATGATGCTGATGAATGATTTGTTTATGAGATATTGATTGAATGTTACAGGATTCTCTTGAATAAGTATTAATAATGTACGCAATGCATTTTTAAATACTTTTGCGAAGACTTTGGTGATTTTTGTTATGTTTATTAATGACTTAAGTAAATCTACGCGAACACTAATTTATAACTGCTCTCTGATGCGTGTCAGTAGGCGAATTGATTGTTATAGATCTGCAAGGACTGATCGTAGACCTTCGTGAAGGTCTAAAGGTTGTTTTAACAAAGTTGCAACAATGTGCCTAAGAGTTTATCGATCTACGCGAAGGCATATCTGAGGCGCTGGAAGACATCACACTAGTCTCTGGATTCAAAAACTTGGTTCTTGCATCCCCCTCCACTGCTTCGGGTGAGACTGTAGCCTGTGCTACATGGGTTGTTGACAAAAGGGCCAGTAGCGTAAGATTTTTTTGGTTGGTGCAACTAACTTTGAACCTGGGTTAGGACCCCCTAAGCCAACAACCATTGATGATTCTTATGCTTAATGATTCATAGCATCATGCCCATGAACACCATTATACAACCTGCTTGCAGCTTACAACTCATTTCACAGCCCATAGCTTGATGCCATCCCCTGGGCCTATGGTCCATCACTCTGTGGAATTACTAGGAATATGATTACTATGAAATATTTTGGGCAATTTACAATGGTAAGTATTATCAATGCTATGAAGCTTTGAGGGTTCAAGTCCTAAAATTACCCAAATTGTAGTTGGAGAAATCAAATAACTCACTGTCATGATCGCTTCCACGTATTCCACCACTTGACACAAAGCTAGGTCGATTTACCAAATAGCCTCTCTGCCACGATGGTTTTTAAGCCCAAATGATCATTCCTTCACCACTGAATGAAACCCCAAATTCTCATGCCTCCATCGTTGAACAAAAACCGAAACGCTCACACTTTTGTCATGAAAAAAACCCCAAATGATAAAGCCTTTGTCAAGAACAAAAGCCCAAATGCTCACACCTTTGTCACCTTCTTTGTACTCCCAAGGGCTAACATAGGGAATCAACTTGCATGAAGGTACTCATCATTGAGAAGGTTTGGTAGCTAAGATTGAAGCTACTCCTACTCTTATTTCCAACCGGTAAGAGAGAACGATACCCTAGGCCCCTATGCAATGTCTGATTTCTCATAGCTCATGCTTGCTAAGAAGGTTTCCTGATAATTGTTTGTTGTTGTGATATGCTTACTTCGAAAATGAAAATTGTTCCTTCCTATGTTATGTCTAGAAAACCACAAATTCACCCGCACGCTATGCCTATTATATTTGTAATTTAAATAAATATTATATATATCTATATATATATATATATATATATATATATATATATATATATATATTATATAGATATATATATATATATATATATATATATACTAATTAGAAGTTATCCTTAAATGGATATTATTATGAGATACGATGGTTACAAATGAGGGGGAAGGCGGGAGGTGGTAGAGAATATAGTGTTAAGGGGTTATAGATCTTATATGGATTACAAGGATTTATAGGCTAATTATTATTAGACTTCGATGCCATTTATAGTGGTTAGATTGATATGGTATATAAGGTTTAAAGGTTATAAAAATTGTAAGAATAGGGTTATAGGGGATATGGAAATTCTAAGCTATATGCTATAAGGATTAGGCTTTATATTTTTTTTGTTAGACAATTGTTTATATTTTTTTCTTTGAGTAAAAACCTATATTTTCATTCATTTATAAAAATGTCAAAAAATACATTATGCATATGCACTCATCTGTGCATTCCCTGGAAAATGTTGTTGATCAGTGTTTGTCATTGAAGTCAACCTAAGCAGCACCAGGGGCTACCCTGATCTTGCATGCTAATTTTGACTTGATACTCATCCTATTCTGATTCAAGGATATTTTGTATGGATTCTACTTGTCGAGATGTTTTTGTTGATATATGGCACATCACATAGTTCTTCATGGTTTGAGAGTTATTCGTGCTTGAAGTTAGTAACCCTAATTAGTGGGCTAAAACCCCATGGGGTTGTGGCATGGCACTCATCATTGGTTGTGGTCATTTAATAATAAATAATTAATAATGTTTTATGCTCCTAAAATCCCTACAACATTCACTTGTTGATGACCCTCTCAACTTAAGACATTTCTATAAATAGTGACCCTCATATCCTCCTCTAGGAAATACTTTTTAACGAACTATTTTGTGAGCAGGCCTATGTAATTTTTCGGTCCTCGTGAGCTTGTAACACAAAATTTGTTGCGGTGAGTTTAAGGTTTTGTTGAGTTCTGGTTAGGGCACAAAATTATGATCAAGTTTCAAGGCCTTTTTTTAAGCAAGTTTAGAGCCTTGGATTCTAGGATTTAGCTGCTTCAAACAGGTCATCGTGGAATTTTCGCTATAACTTGTTTTCTACGAATCTTCAGAAGATTAAATTAAAACCCATTTGAGAGGAAATATGTTTGAACCTCATGACCGAATTTTAGATCTTGGTTCTCTATAGTTTCATAGATATGATCTGAGGAATTTAGGATTTTTGCAGGCTCCTGAATTCCATGTCAAACATGGGACGTAAGGAAAATCACCATTAATTTCTCTCTGAGCATTGGATTCAAATTTCATAAATAGTGATAGAGAGAGGACGGAATATAGTTTGTTAGGTATCGTTTTTAGGGTTGAAGGTCGAAACAGTGATATGTGGCACTTCATACAAATTCTCTCTACTGAACCAATATATAATCAGGTCATCGTGGGAGATTGGGCATAACTCTTTCTTGGAGAATCAAATATCAATTAGATCTATGGGGATGGAACGAGGACTCAGAGGGCTACTGGAGCACAAAACTTCAGATGTTGGAGATTTGAGATTACATAGATACAAAGGATTCAATATTGAGCTCCTAGAAGGCAAGAAAACATATGCATTCAAGGATCACTATAGTAAGGACCACACATCAATAGTCACGGGTAATTCTGCTACAACAAGGTATGTATGATTAGTGTTTGAATTTTAATTTTGAGCATCATCTCTGACATATGTTTTTGCAGGATATCGTAGGTATATTGTTTTGTATTTGTTTGGGTCTTACTTGTTAATGAATGTGCAAGAAGGATGACACTTTAGAAAAACTTAGACACATACTAGAATGACATGCAATTCCAAATTACCATTACTTGAAGCAAACAATACAGTACCTCAGTAGCTACAAGTGATCCAATAATCAATGTCGAGTCATGTGTCAAGTCTTGTCAAAAATCTTGTGCTGTAAAAGAGTCATCATTGTAAATTTGTAAAAGAGTCATCATTGAAAGAGTCATTATTGTAAAAGAGTCAATCTAACTAGAGTCGAAGAGGCATAGCTGGGAGGCATAGGAGTCATTATTGGGATGATGTCATGGTTGGGTTGCAGGTCATAGTGTGATTGGGTGTTCGGTCAAGTACAAGAAAATCATTGTAAATCGTATTGTATCATGGATCATTGTCCTTGGTACATGAGTCCACACTCTTGTCTCACTTCTAATCATTATAGAGTGGCAGGGAGGTGCTAGGCTGGTGCATGAAGTCACCTACAGGTAGGATCCCATGAACACTTCAAGGTGGTAGGTTGGTGTAGGATATTGGGGCATCCATTTGGTTGACTACTGAAGAAACTAGGGCGTTGGGGCATCCTTCCATTGGGAGCTGGAGAAGAATGATTTTGTAGAATTCTAGGAAGTTGTAACTTTCATTTCAGTTGGGGCTGAAGATTAAGAGAATTTATTAGAAAAGTGTTTGGTGGTTTTTGACCGGGATGGGGTTTTCCACCTAAAATTCTTGTGCCTATTGTGTTTTATTGTTTAATGTTGTTACTGGATAAACATTAATAATAATTGAAGATTAACTAATGCTTTAAAAAGATTTAGAAGTGCTAATTTCTAAGGAATACAGATTCACCCCCGCCCCCTGTCTCTCAGTATTTACAACAATTGGCATCCGAGCTTGGTTCCTTCAATAGCAATCTAAAAACTGGAAGGATATCATGGAGTATACTAAGAATAGAGTTCCTTTGTCCAATGGAAATAACTATGCACTTTGGAGTGGAAGAATGCAGGTTCATTTGTTGGTGCAAGGATATGAAGTATGGGAAATCATTGACAAAGGCTTCACACCGACCCAGGATGAACAAGCTAAGAAAAATATGGTATATGATGCAAAGGATAAAGATCTTATTCTCAATGGACTTATTGAATCTATTTATCTTAAGGTATTGAGCTGAAAAACTGCTAAAGAAGTATGGGGCAAGCTTGAAAATATATATGCAGGTGACTCAAAGGTGAAAGAAGCAAAACTTCAAATTTACCGGGCAAAATTTGAGCAACTCAAAATGAAGGAAGATGAAAATATTGCTGCATAATTTCAACTTATTGATGAAACAACCAATACATTGGAAGGTTTGGGAGAACCCATCGATATGAAAATAGTTTTCTGAAAGATCCTCAAAACCTTGCCAACAAGATTCAAACCAAAGATATTTGTCTTGGAAGATAGATCAGATCTGACCAATCTTAGCATAGATGAATTACATGGAATTCTTATGACATATGAAATGAGAATTGAAGAAGAGGGTGGCACATCTCACTTAGAAATAACATTTTCTACATCCAAGAAGATGTGGAGGTTTTCCGTTACACCAAAACCCGCAGGTTTTGGTAAACATTACAAGCCAGTAACTAGGATCCTCAGGGTGGAAATTACGGATTCTATAGAGGAGCGGTGATTCTTCCAACACCCCCCCTCAAACACAGCTTGGGGGAATTGAACCTAGGTCCAAGCTCTGATACCATGTGGAGGTTTGTCATTACACCAAAACCCGCAGGTTTTGGTAAACATTACAAGCCAGTAACTAGGATCCTCGGGGTGGAAATTACGGATTCTATAGAGGTGCGGTGATTCTTCCAACAAAAGACTAGTAAGGACAAGCAGACTCAAAAAGCCAAAACTTGCGCCTGTAAAGATGAAGAAAGGAAGAAGATGAATAATATTTTTCAGATAAAGAATTTTCCTACTTCACATGAAAGATGAGAATAGGTACAGGAAAAGTCAAAGGTAAACTTCCATTGATATGTTTTGATTTTGGTGAGGTTGGGCATTTTGCAACCAAGTGTCCTCACAAAAATGAGGTTGTTATGAAAGAAAAGAAAGGCAATAGGAAGTTCAATAAGCAAGGAAAGAAAAAATGGTTTAAGAAAAGTTTTTTCTCCAAAGTAGATAGCTCCTCATCTGATGAAGACAGTGATAATGAAGAAGAAATTGATAGAAGGGTTTTGTTTATGGCCAAGCACAGTAAGCAAGAGGCATTTGACGAAGAATGAGATGAAGAAGAAGAGATGATTGAGGTTGAATTTCAAAATGAAGTGATCATGGTTATCAAAGATCTCAAGGCCCAAGAAGAAGCACGTCAATACTCTTGAAGACGAATTAAAGATAGAAAGAGAACAAGTCCTAAGTCTTAAATCACGGTTGAAGAATACAAACTAATTGACGAATCACTCAGGAAAGAATTAAAGGAAAGAAACAAGGAAAGAGAAGCACTGGAAGCTGAAATAGTCTCTCTACAAAAGGAAGTAAAAAATCGAAAAAAATCTTCAAAACTATGCCAACATCTCAAAGGCATTGGAAGAACTCATCAGCAATCAACAATCATGCAGTGACAAGATTGTTCATGGTTACAAAGAAAAGTCTGAAAAGGAGTCAAGTCCTTGTATGACAACAAAAGAAGATGGATATGAAAAATATACTAAGCAGGTAGACCTCTCAGCTAAGTCAAGAGATCAAGACTCGTAGGAAGAACCTTGGAAGACAATTCCTCGAAGAATATTTCCTACCAGGTATCAACCTATATTTTATGGTCATTGTTATTCACATGGAAGGTTTGGACATAGAGATGTAGAATGTCACACATATATTTGGAATGAATATAGTTACGAGAGATCTTTCAGAAATGGATATTCCAAAACTCAGCGGAATATCAATAGATGTGATCATTTGAGAGATGATGTTGAATGTTACAAATGTAACAATTTTGGACACTTGGCTGAAGATTGTAGACTTGGAAGTTCTTCAAAAGAATTCTCGCAAAATCAGAATGAACAAATATGGAAGAAGAAGACTAAAAAATGTGCTCTCGCTCTCAAGTCTCAAAGCAACATGAAAATTTGGTATGTTGACAATGGTTTCTCAACACATATGATTGGAGATATAAATAATTTCATATCATTGAAGGAAAAGAGGGCTGGAACAATGTCTTTTGGAAATGACGGGTCTTAAGACATCATAGAAGCAGGAACAATCACTCTTGGAAGCATGGATGCATTAGTGAAGGATGTGCTATTGGTTGAAAATATGAATCAAAATATGCTTAGTGTGGGACAGATGTGCGATCAAGGGCACACGATTCTAGTCAACTCTAAGAAATGTGAAACAAGGAAAGAAAAGTTTGGTAAAATTGCAGCTACAACAAGTAGAGCTCCAAATGACATATATATTTTTGATGATGCTCCTAAAGTTTTCTTTGTGGTGAAAGAAGATGAAATTTGGTTATGGCACAAACGAATGGGACATGTAAATTTCAATAATTTGGTTAGGATCAGAAAAAAGGAATGAGTTAGAGATATGTCGAAATTTTCAAAATCTACCAATACGATATGTGAAGCTTGTTGACACGAAAAACAAACCAAGATTGAGTTCAATAAAAAAGAACACTTTACATCACCCCCATTGGAATTAATACATACTGATCTATGTGGTCCTATGAGAACAAAAGGTTTAGACGAAGAATTATACTTTATGCTAATGATAGATGATTGCACCAGAATGACAGTAGTCAGTGTCTTAAAGAAAAAGTCAGAGGCATTCGAGTGTTTTAAAATCTACAGGGAATTGGTCAAAAATGAAATAGATTTGAAGATCAAATATTTGAGATCAGATAATGGTGGAGAATTCACTTCCAAGGTATTTTAGCAATACTGTGACGAGAATGGAATAAAAAGTCAATTTTCAACATCAAGAACACCACAACAAAATGGAGTTGTTGAAAGAAAAAATAGAACCATACAAGAAATGGCGAGAAAAATGTTGAATGAATCAAAATTAGATGATAAATTATGCGTTGAAGTAATTGATATAGTTGTATTCATTATAAACAAAGGTCTGCTGAGGAAAAATTATAACATGAATCCATACAAACTATGGAAAGGAAGACTAACTAACATCAAATGCTTCAAAATATTTGGATGCAAATGCTACATCAAAAGAGAAGATAAAAAATTGGGCAAGTTCGATTCCTGTGTTGATGAAGGTATTTTTGTTGGTTATTCACGCAAAAGGAAGGCTTATAGATGCTACAATATGAGGTGAAAATGAATAGTGAAAGCATAAATGTTACTTTTGATGAAGATTGTGTTCCAAAGGATAACAATGGGATTGTATCTTCAAGAAAATTTCAAGTAGAATTTGTGAAGGATGAAGAAGAAGCTCTAGAACAAGACCAATCAAACTAGGAAACAACAGTCAACCAAGAGGAAATAAGAAATGATTAGCAGGATGTACAAGAGAATTCTCCAGAATTTTTAAAAGAATGTTATCAAAAGAATAATCCATCAAATCAAATCATTGACAATATAAATTAAGGAATTAGAACCAGAAGAAGTCGACAACTTTGTTCCTCACAACAAGCCCACCTTGCTCTTTTAGCAACTTTTGAGCCTAGCAATTTTGAGGAAGTTAGTTAAGATGAACACTGGGTAGTAGCTATGAATGAAGAATTGTTGGAGCCTTCGTTAATTTTGAAGAGTTTTGACCAGTTTTGACCAACCGTAGGGCAGGAAAGGACAAATGGAAGCAACGGTTGGGCGACGGAATGAGCAGTTGCACGAAGGTGATGGTAAGGTGGCAGTGGAAGGAAAAGGCAGCTGAGGAGATGGGAAGGCACAGAGATAGCCAAGGAAGCAAGCAGCTGAGCGAGAACTGGCAGTCTAGGTAGTCAGTAAGGATATAAAAAGAGGAAGAACAGGAAGGAAGAGGTTGGTTGTTGTTGGTGTTGCTAGTGTTGTTGTTGGGTTTCATTGATCATTGGGGTTGTTGCTGAGGATGGACTTGTTAGACACTGAAGGATTGGGCTGCTAAGGAGGTATGTAGACATAAGAGCAGAAGCAGGAAGAGTTGGAAACTAAGGAGATGGGTTGCGGAGCAGATCTGACCCCAGCTACTGAGCCGGGTATTTTATGTATTGTTGATGGTGAGAGGCCAAGTTATAATGCATTTTGTTCTATTGATTTAATGTAATATGAGTTGATGATTGTTAAGAATCATAGTGTATTGCGCACCATGTTCTGTGGCTTATTGAAATTTTAAATAGTCTCCGTGTTGCATGAAGCTAGTGCTTGCTAGAACGATACTAGTATGATGTTAGTTCTATGGCATGTGCGATGAGTCTTTGTGTATGAGTTTAGGATATCATTATCTCTGTTCCATGTATTATGAACACATATATGTATGATCGCTTGTGTCTAACTTAGATCCCCTTTATTCCATGCTAAGCCCTTCTCCCCTTTTGGTTGCGGTGCGCTTCGGGTGAGACTCTTTGCCCTTCGGGGTGAGGTGAAAATTCCAGCATTGTCCTAGACTACAACGGACCATTGTTGGCCTTCTGTGCCTAAACTCAGGGTCTTTTCCCTGATGACTCATCTGAGCCAACAAACAGTTTCATTGTTGGGACCTTAAATTAGGAGAATTGGTTTAGAATATGGCATCAAGGGTGTTTAAGAGAGAGATCATAAATTGGTGGAATCACAAAATAGACCAATTTGTGGAAGAAAGGGTTGGCCACAGGAATTAGTCGATTGGCAAGGTGCGTAAGCAGACCTTATACGCTAATAGCTTAGATGACCAATATGAAATTTTCTGGTGCAAATTCCCTTAGGACCTGTACAATTGGTTGAGGGAACTGAAGCGGCAAATCCCTTTGAGTGGATTGGCAAGAACCTGCCATAGGACTTCGTCCGATACTGCACTATTACAAAAGTTGTATGACAAGCGGACGAGAGCAGTTGATTTCTGGGTGAGAACTACAGTAGAAGGATATGTAGTTGAGTTTGTTGCAAAAAGCTATTAGTCCTACTCAAAGGCGGAGGCGATGTTCAACTCCAAGCTAAGGGGGGAATTGATAGGGGAAATACCGACGTTGATTAAGATGCTTTTGGTAGAAGAGGGATTGCTATCTCTATCCACTGTCGGGATGGAAGTGTAAAACCCTAGTATCGAGGGAAGGAACAAAAGGGGAAAATGCTGCCCACAAGGGGATAAGGGTGTTGCAGGGGGATGGATGTAGAAGGATTAAAGAAAGCGAAGGATGTTAGAGCATAGAGAAGGGCACTATTAAAAGACAAGTGGAAGGTAAGAGCAGCTCGGGACCTAGGGAAAAGAAGGAGAGGGTCTCGCCCAATAGGAGTGGTGACGGAAAAACCTGAGCTGAGATGAAGGGGGAAGAGGATGCTAGGGCACCAGAAGATGGGACAAAAGGATGTTGAAATTATGAAGAGGAGGAAAGAAATTCTTGCAGGTTGCAGAAATAGGATCGCAATAGGGAACTGGAGGAGGAATATCTCGGAATGTTTCGGATGTGGGATCACAACTGGGAACATATGGGGGATCCTCCCGGAAGGCTGCGGAAGAAGAACCGCAGGATCAACACCCATGCTGGCACGAAGACGATGCCAACATGGGTGACAGAATGAGGAAGTTATTCAACGAGGAACCAACATCCACCAAAGTTTAGAAGCCCCAACCCCGAAGCACAAGTGGTGTTTTCGCCGACCTTCCTGTGGTACCTTATCACAAACCAGAAGAATTCATCTTTAACCTAACAAAGCAGCGCGAGTATACAGGGTGCGAGAAAAATACAGGACTGGTCTCAATACTGGGAGTGATAACAGAACTGGCTACAGTAGTAACTTGGGACTACAGGGGTCGCTACAGCCGGGAACCAACGATTTTGTGTTATTAGCCAATATTCAGAGTAATATGGCAGGATCATTTACAAGATACCCAAAGTTTGCAGGTAAAGGGAATGAGGATGTGGAGAGCCCATCATACTTTGGATAATGTTCGGGCAGTGGAATTCTAGACCATGCTAAGGGAATGGGCTCTATGCTAGTTCATAAAGTGGGTAGAGCAAAACCAGAACCCAACCATAGATGACATTAAGAGGGGATTTGTGCAAGAATTCAAGGTACGCAAACTAATCAGCAAGGGCTATCAGAGTTGTGGGAAATTAAGCAGAGGGAGGGAGAGATTGCATGGGAGCTCATGCAAAGGTTTAAGGATGCCATTGCCAAGCTAAGTTATACTTTGGACCCAAAACACCAACGGGACTGGTTCATCAAGGTGCTCTTGCCCTTGACCAGGACACCGCTGACACAATAGAAGATAGGAACTCTGCAAGATGCCTTAGAGCAAGCATCGTGGATAAAAGTGATGGCAGGATATCACCACGAATACCAAGGAGGCACAAGTCTACAAGATCCAACAATCACGAGCTTGCAAAGCCAGATCGTGAACCTGACCAAGAAGCTGATGGATCTTCAGCCTGTACGACCGGACAAGCTGAATGTTTGGTGCACCCATTACCTGGTGGAGGGGCACGTTGCAATAGAATACCCTCGACTGTGAGGTCTTAACCAAACACAAGGGGTGGTGGGGTCATCGAGAACCCCTCCAACCATAGGGGTTGGGGCCATCGAGGTGCAAGGACCCTTCCCAGGAAGGAATGACGCAGATTTCTATGAAATTTGTAGAGCATATGGACACCTGCCACGGATGTGTCCAGTGCTGCAAAAGTACTCTAGCGTCCCTAATAACAACTACTATGAGTTCTGCGCATCAACTAGTCATGGCACCGATCAATGTCGGGCATTGGATGCTTTGGCGGAAAGACTAGACAGATCCACGTTCCGAGTTAATGAAGCAAATCAAGGGGGTCAAGGAGGAAATGGATGTGGAGGGAGATCGGGGGGAGGACCCCTAAGATGCTACAACTGTGATCAAGAAGGACATGTCGCAAGGGAATGCCCGCACCCGAGAAGACCATGGTGTTCACAGTGTAGAGTTAACACCCACGTGACAGAAGACTACCTAGAGCTCATTGCGAAATGGGAAGAGAGGACCAAACAACGAGGGGCTAACCTGGTGAATGCCAAGCCTCAGACCGATGAGGGTCTCCTCACAACAAATATCAATATAGTCACCCGAGGAGGGAAGAAGACATGGGAAGATCGCTACGCCGAGGAACCCCCCGTGATCATCAAAGCGACATCACCACAAAAGGCGTATCAACCCAAGCGCCAAGAGCAGTATTACTAAGAAGCAACCAAATTGTTAGAAGGGATGACTAAAGATAGGGACACCCGAGGTCCGCAAGTCTACGGGCCTAGCCCTGCCCAACCCATTGGGGAATGGTTTAAACTATTCTTAAAAATTGCTGAAGATGAGACCATGCTAAGGGAATTACAGAAAATCTTGAAAGCCATGGTGTTCATAGAGCAAGAGGATGCGGGACAACCTTGTGAAGTCTAGCTAGAGAAAGCTTCTAGGAGGTGAAGTAGAATAAGAAGAGAAGCAGGAAGGAATTCTAGATAAAGGACACCATGCTAGATCTAGGATCGGATGTAAACATCCTACCCCGGAAGACCTGGGAGGTAATGGGGAAGCTGCAAATGAAGTATTATCTAATTCAGTTGAGAATGGAAAATTAGTACTGTAGACTGCCCATCGGAAGGTTGGAGAATGTAGAGGTCGATGTAGCAGGGGTAAAAACACACACTAAATTTGAAGTAATAGACATTGTGGGGGATAAAGACACATATCCAGCACTCTTGGGGATTTACTGGGCATACGAAAACTATGTCGTTATAGATTTGAAAAAGGAACTGATGATCTTTGAATCTGAGGGTGATTCAGCCACTGGACCCTTATCAAGGACCCAGGTTTACAGAATCAATAGATGATAGGGAATAACCAGGGATGTTAGATTAGTTGTATACTCTCACGGAAGGAAAGAGGGAAGATTACATAAATCCTACAGCCAGAGGATCAGTTAGCTTCGGTAGCTGAATTGAAGGGGATAAAAGGTAACTTGGGAGAAATGAAAATTTTTCTGAAACTGTGAGTCCGAACAGTGAAGCACAAATCATACTCGCTGAACCCAAGGGTCAAAGAAAAAGTTAAAAAGGAGATTGATAAAATCTTGGATGCAGGAATAATTTTTCCGGTCGATGAAGCTGACTGGATAAGCCCTATAGCGATTCAAAACAAGAAGGATGTGATCGATATTAGAGTATGTGTCGATTATATAAGCCTGAACAATGCATGTGTGCACAACCCATTCCCCATGCTCTTCAGCGACGAAGTCTTAGACAATGTTGTGAGGAATGAGGCTTACTCATTCACAGATGGCTTCTCGGGCTACCACTAGGTCTAAATAGCTGAAGAAGATAAAAGGAAAACAACATTCACGACAAAGTGGGGGTCGTACACATACAATGTAATGCCATTCAGAATAAAGAATGTGCCAACAATCTTTTCAAGGATTGTAATAGTAGCTTTCCGAGACTATATTCATAAGTTCCTAGAAGTCTACATGGAAGACTGGAGAGTATACAGGCTGTTGAAGGAGCATACCAGTCTGTTGAGAGTAATGTTCGAAAGATGCAGACAATTGCATATCTCTTTAAATTTGAAGAAGTGCATTTTCGCGGTTCCCTTTGGAACCCTGCTAGGCCATATTATTTGCAATGATGGAGTTTGCATGGACCCTGACAAAATAACAACATCCATCCACATGGAACCACCCCACAACATAAAGCAACTAATAGAAACTCTAGGCCATACAGGGTACTACAGAAGGTTCATCAGAAACTATGCAACCATAACAACCCCAATGGAGAGACTACTACAGAAGATGGAGGAATTCATTTGGACAACAAATTGTCAAGCAGCACTAGACAAACTAAAGGAAAGGTTAGTAAGTGCACCCATATTGTTGTACCCTGATTGGAACAAAATGTTCCATGTACATATTGATGTGTCTGGAATAGCACTAGGAGCAGTACTAGCACAACCAGGAGAGAAGATGGATTATCCAGTATACTACGCAAGCATAAATCTCTCCATGATGGAAAGAAACTACAAAACAACAGAACGAGAAGCACTAGAAATGGTCTACTCCCTCCAAAATTTTAGGCACTACCTGCTGGGGGCAACATTCAAATTTTTCACAGACCATTCTGCACTGAAATACCTAGTAAACAAGTCGGTACTAGAGGGAAGAATATGCAGATGGTTGTTATTATTTCAAGAGTCCATGTTTGAAGTAGTTGTTAAGTCGAGAAAACTAAATGTAGGCTCGAATCACCTTCTCACCTGGAAATAGGGGAGAGTGATGGAGCAATAGACGATTGGTTACCCGATGCCGATTTATTCAGGATAGAAGCCATACCCAACCACCTGCAGGAAATTGCTACTTTTCTCACAACAGGCAGTTGTCCACAGGGCTACACCGCAACATAGAAAAGGAACCTAGTGGTTAGAGCAGCAGATTACCAACTCCTAGCAGGACATATTTACAAAATGGGCTTAGACCACATACTCAGATGCTGTGTCTTACAACATGAAAGAGAATATATCTTATGGGAGTGCCACAGAGGGGTCGCCGGAGGCCATGTAGGGGGTAAGGCAACTGCAAGAAAGATACTACAAGCAGGATTGTGGTGGCCTATGGTACATAAGGATTCGAAGGCATTCGCCAATGAATGCGATGTCTATCAAAGAGTTGGAAGGCCTTCCTAACGTGATGAGCTACCACTACACCTGGTCCACATGGTGCAAATATTTGATAAATGGGTGGTAGATTTCATTGGTCCAATCTCCCCACCAACACATCACTCCAAAGCCTGATATATAATTACCGCCACAGAGTACCTGTCAAGAAGGGCAGAAGTTGCGCCAGTAAAAGACTGTATAGCAGAAAGCACATCGTGATTCATTTTTGAAAATATCATCTCAAGGTTCAGATGCCCAAGGAGTCTCACAAGCGACCAGGGTACACACTTCCTAAATGAGACAATTTAGGTCTTGTTAACAAATTTTATGGTACAACATCACAAGAGTAGCCCTTACCATCCACAAGAAAATGGTGTTGTAGAAGCATGCCACAAGATACTAGAAAAAGGGCTAACCAAAATCGTATCAGCTAACAGAGATGACTGGGATGAAATAATTCCAGCAACACTCTGGGCATATAGAACAACAGTTAAAATACTCCACAAACAAACTCCAATTCCACTGGTATACGGCAGAGAGGCGATGGTGCAAGCAGAGTTCGTACTACCCAGCATGTTCATTTCAGAGGCAACAGGAATGACCGATAGTAGTGCCTTGCAGGACATACTAAGCTAGCTATTAGAGCTCGACGAAACGTGGTTCCTAGTGGAGTTCCATCAATCTTTCGAGCAACGAAGATAGAAGGCTTGGCACAATAGGCACATCAAGAAGAGATCGTTCGGGGTCGGTGACCAAGTGCGCCTCTATGACAACAAGTTCCTCAAGTTCCCAGGAAAACTACAGATGCACTGGTTAGGCTCGTTCATAATTTCACATATAAAAAAATCAGGTGTGGTAAGACTCGCGCAATTGGATGGAGTCCTACTTTCAGGATGGGTGAATGGCACATGCCTGAAACCTCTCCGCAAGTAAAAAAAATAAAAATATATTCATAATAAGGTTGCGATCAGTAGAGAGATACAGAAACCTATTTGTGGTTGGGGGGGGGGGGGGGGGGGGTAGTGTCAGTAGAGTTAGCAGGCCTAGTTGGCAGGAACAGTAGCCATGCGTGTCAACCACCATTAGTAGAATACACATAGGTTCAAACCTTTTCCAAAATTGATGGCCGTAGACGCACCCGTCCCATCTGTCGTACCAATAGTTGTTTCCTGATTAAGTAATCAATAAGGCAACTGTCAAGGTAGGGTTGCAAAATCTTTCTCATTAAGCATAAAATTATTTAATAAATAAGCCCATCACGATAGAATAAAGATGCCATGCAGCCAGCTCTGTACTTTCCAAGCCCACATCATAGTTGGCACATAGCAGTCAGTCGATGACAGCAAAAATATAGTTAGAATACATGGAAAGGCCGCTGGAGTAATTAGTTGATTAAAGCCTCGTGATTCAGGGGATGTCATGTTAGAACTAGATACATAACTCTTAGGAGAATGTAGGGAATGATAGACTTTCAAACACCAAAAGGATTCTAGGAGCACTCAGAAGAATAGGAGCAGGACAGGAGAAACATAAGACCACCAGTGCAAATTGTTTACAGAAGAAGGGGAACAATGGCCGAGAGAATCACATCAGTCCCACAAATCTCTCTAGATGCAATAATCAAAGTTATGGATGACCTGTATGGGAAATACGATCGGTCGAACCTCATCGATAATGACTTCACACACGGGTTCCAATTCCCAGCAATGAATAGGGATGTATATGTATAAGAATTTCAACAGGAGGATGGAACCAAAGCCTCCAGAATCAGGGGAGACCTCAAAGGGCTACATAAGTCCACGTTGTTCAGTGTGATAAATCTACCTGTGTTTGTCACCCAGTTGGCCGCCATGCAGTGTACCAATTTCCAGAACCAGACACAATGAGGGCTGATACACTCTATCACTAGTCATCAGCCCAGTTATTTTCTTTCATTCAGCAAGCCACCCACAAGGCTGAGGGCCTGCATGAGAAACTAGCTAAGGAGCATGAGCGGCACACAATGCAATTGCTCGCAGTAATGGAAGAACGGGATGGCCTACAAGAGGCAAAGATAGGGTTGCAAGCACAAGTGGATCAACCTACTCAGAGATTCCAAGCCATGTGGCCAATGGTCATTGAAGCCAACATGGAAGCACCGATAGACATGTATGCCTGCTCCTTGATCGATGGTTGCGATCATATACATATGGCGTGCATATGCCTAGCAACCACAAATGTAGAAATGAAGAGGAAACTGGAGACCGTAAGGCCGCACTGCCAGAGCCTGTGGAAATATATGCACGCTCAGTTAAAAGCAAGATGCAAGAGCTCAAGACAAAGAAACAAGCACTAGACAATGGCCTCATTGATGGATACGCCTTAATGGGCAAGATCCACGACTGGTCAGACATTCTAGCTCTGAAGAACCACCAAGTCTATCAGTTGCGAGAGCAAATTCAATCTCTATTTTCTAGCACAAGGGCATGCACAGATCCTACTCAACTCCAGCAACTAAATGAAAAAATCGACGTCCTCTGATCTGATATATCGAAGATCGCTAATCGGGGATCCTTAAGGCCTTTGGTCTAAGCCCTCCCTTTGAACTTTCCAATGTGATTTTTCCGTAGAAATCCTTTATTTCTCTTAAGTCCCATTTATATAAGGAATTGCCTCCTTTTCAAAGGACAATAGGCAAAATTCTTTCTGCAATAAATCCATCATCCAAAGTCCATTTTAGCCCATTCAAATTGATTAGATTCAGATTGAAGAGATCTCTGCGATGAGACTATTTCCAAGAGCATCCTTTGACTTTCATTTTCCTCTATGAGGAATATTTTTAGACTTAGAAGTCTATTACTAGATCCATTTTGGATCACGCCTTCCCACTAAAAAGCTTTTAGTCTCCAAAATACTAATATACTGATCTGAACAGTAAATGAGAGTACCTCACCCTCTTCTTTCAGCCTCCATACACTTGCCTTGCATAGTGCCTTTGAACCAAAGCCTTTGAACACTCCCTTCCTGGATGTGCTTGTCCTCTTGGGAAGAACTGTCTTCCTCCTTGACTTCCTACAGAACTCCTACTGAGAAGGTCACAGAAGGTAGTTTGAACTTCTCTGCCTTGATCATTGATCCAAGGTGGCTCAAACACATGTGAAGTTACATCTGCTTCACAAAATTTTCATTTGTACCTGTTTGACATACTGTCAACAACAACTATTAACAACAATAGGATTACAGACAACAACTGGATGGCCTAAACTCTTGCTTCATCAAAAGAAACAGATTTCACATATTGTGAATTACCTCCATGTCTTTACATCTGCATACAAATGATTGACTAGATAACAAACCAATAAAACATGCCTTTAAAGCAATTGACCCTTCAAGTCAAGCATGTGGAAAAAGATGACCCTAAAGTTCTTTTTCGAAGATGAAACACTTCATCACCATCTCCATCTTGGAGACCAAATCAACTTTTCTCAAGTAAATATTACATTACATGCATGTTTACAACAAAGTAATCAACCCTTCAAGTTAATCACACATACATGTTTAAATACAAGGAAATCATCAACATCCCTGTGTTCATGCACATCATGCTTATGCATGCATTTCATCCTTCAACTTTCGCTTAAGTACACTATACTTTCGAAGCTGAAATGAATATAATGTTGCAATAATAAAGTGAGTCTCCTACTCAACTTTTCCATTCACCTTCTTGGTAAAATCCTGCAACTTTCATCTCATTAACAAAGAAATGAAAATAGATGTGATACATCAAAATACATGCAACCTAAATTGGATAAGAACTCTAACGATATCTTACCAATCCATTTCAAAGGTCCCTTATTCAAGCAAAGAGCTTATTCAAACAACCTTTTGCAACAAACCTCTTGTGCTTCAAGGATTTCTTTGAGGTCCTTTGGGATAAGAAGAATGCCTTCAGCCCTTCTTCCTTCTTTTCCTCTTCTGGACTTAGCTAACAATAGCTTTCACCTCTGCAAACTCACACAACAGTTAGTTTACAAACAATCAAACAATTAGTACTTGACTGTTTAAACACCTTTCAAGTTAAACAAGCAAATAGATTGCTTTTTCAATCAAGCATCCACCGCTGATACCACATGCATCATGATACCATCTGCTTTGGTATAACCAATATGATATAACCTTCTTTGAAGGTGGGTTAATCAATCTTTGGCTCTGATACCACCTGATCTGAAATGGGGCACTAAAGGCTTCTTGTCAAGCTTACAAGAACCTCTCCCACTCCAAAGCTTATATATTCCCAAGATCTATGCTTATAATTGATAAATTTGGAATTAAAAGAACTTGAGATAGGTGTATGCTTGTGTTTGTCCTTAACTGTTTATGTGTTTTGAGTTCATTTTCTTATGCTGAAATAAAACTCAGATAACAGTAAATAAAAGCAGCAAATAAGCAAACACATGAGACAAATCTCCTTGAGCTTTAATCAACTCGACTAGGCTCTTTGGGATTATGGCTTAAATTATTTTACAAGATCCACGCTCAACTCCATTGGTTTATAATTGAACCTATGGGTTTAGAATACCATCTTATCCCGTTGGTTGTCCATACTCTGCAGACAGATTTAGGCTTTCTCTGGACTAGATTCCTTCAATCAACGCTCTGAGCTATCTTAAGCTCTAGCTTGCACCAACTCCCTCAAAATTCTTTCACTGTCTCTGGAACTCCTTCTTCTATCTTCATCTAACTTCAGGTGCCAGCAACATCTTGAAAATTTCGACCCTTTTCTGTTCTGAACTTCATTACAGCCCATGGCTCTTAGAAGTCTATTTGAGCTCTCTGGCTCTGCGAGTCTAGCTCTCTAGCTAACTGGCTCTAGCTCTCAACTCTTTGGCTCATCTGGCTCTGGATCTCTTAGCTATCTAGCTCTGTCTGTCTGGCTCTACCTCCAACCTCTGGTGGCTCTCCCTCTGCTCGGCCCTCTAGCTCTGAAGCTCTCAGGCTTTCTAGCTCTCGGCGTTCAAGTTCTCAGGCTCTCTTTCCCTTTCGTGTTTCGCTTGACCTCCAAGCGAATCTTAGTGACCTTCAGCTCTCTGAAGGGAAAAAAACTAGCCTCTTCGCTTGGCTCTTTGGCCTTTGTAGAATCCTTCTGGCTCTACAACTTCCTATCTGTTTATTTGTGTGTAATCATCCCTCTGTCTCTTCGACTGGCCCTCTGGCTCTCTGGCTCTGCGACTGGCCATCTATCTCTGTGGCTTTGTGGCTCTCTGCGTATAACGCGTTCCTATTACAAAAAGCCTATTTACAACGTGGGACAGGTGATTCCAGAATAGGGATAGTTTACAAAGGAATCACCGGTCTCTTTCTAGGCCAAAATCCATAAAATAACGCATTTTTGGTTCCTAACGGAAATACACAGAAACACATGGAAATCATAGCATGGGCTTTAAGCCCAGACTTCAAATGCACTTCAATCACATCTATATCCTTCTCAGGTCCAACCTATCATTGAAAGTCACAATCGCACAAGCATATGGCCAAAAAACCCAATCACACGGGAATACACAGAAATCCCATAAATCCAGATTTCAAAACTTATGAAATCATGCTTATAAGCCTATCGGTTCTACGCCCTAATCGTAAATTGCAATCGCATGTGCATTGGCCCTTGAATCGGGGATTCGCCGATCGTCGATTACCGATATCGGCGCATCGCTATCGACCCCAATCACATGTTGCATATCGCAATTGCAACGGCCCCAGGGGTCTTTCCTTTGACTGTGCCGATTGCCGATCGCCGACCATCGCATATCGTAATCGGCTCACCTAGGGCCCCGATATCGCATGGTAGCCTACCTCCGATTCGATATATCGAAGATTGCTAATCGGGGGTCCTTAAGGCCTTTGGTCTAAGTCCTCCCTTTGAATCTTCCGATGCGATTTTTCCATACAAAGCCTTTATTTCTCTTAACTCCCATTTATATAAGAAATTTCCTCCTTTTCAAAGGACAATGGGCAAACTTCTTTCTGCAATAATTCCATCATCCGAAGTCCATTTTAGCCCATTCAAATTGCATTAGATTCATATTGAAGAGATCTCTGCAATAAGACTATTTCCAAGAGCATCTGTTGACTTTCATTTTTAGACTTATAAGTCTATTACTAGATCCATTTTGGATCAGATGTGTAAATGCACAGCCTTATTCTCACCTTCTGAGTTCAGTTCTTTGCTATGATGGCAGAAGATAGACTTAAACAGAGCTCGGTTTATGCTATAATGGTGAAAGATAGTATGACATAGAATTTTGTTTGTTTGAACGTATTTTGACTGTTTTACCGCTCCCAGCTCATACTCTGTCCTACGTTCCCGTGGTTGCCTACATGTCACAGTCTTGACTGCGTTCTTGTCTTCATGTACACTCTTCCATTCACGGATTTGTATGCCTATCTTATCACCATAATACTTGCACTACTCACATTCTGCTATGTTCATTCTTCAATCATAATTTCATTCATTTCTTTATTTGCCCACTATAGATTGTAATCATATTCCACATGTTTTCAATTGTATGTAGTTGATTTAAAAATGACCATAGTTTTAGGTCATTTTAAATCAATTATTTTTATAATGATACTAACCTTTTTTTTTTGTAGGCAAGCAAAAATTCCTTATGGGCAAAAATTTGAGCCTCAATTTTTGATAAAAAAATGCTTATGTTTATGTTGAAGGATAACGAAGAAGTATATGGGGTTAATGTAGGACTATAATGAAATGTAGGGTAGGATAATGAATGTAATGTTTTATGTGGTGATGTAGTTAGGATAACTATAATATGAATGAAGGAGTATATGGGGTTAATGTAGGACTGTGATGAAATGTAGTAGGATGCATATCCAAGTTAAATTAGTTTTAACAATTCTATACTTTTTTTAAAAATCAAAGGTTTTAAAATAAATCTAAACTTACAGTACTTTATTTTGATAGCTCATTACTCTTTTGTCATCACTTGACTTTTCAAAATGAATTCGTGTCAATACTGGATTGTAGATAGATATTTGTAGTTGATTCAGGTCCCTTTGATGCTAATTTAATTCAAGTCCCTTCTATATGTGTTAATGATGATGTTTCTAGGTCCCTTCTGATACTTGTTGATGATGTTTATTTCAGGTCCCTTCTGATACTTGTTGATGATGTTTATTTCAGGTCCCTTCTGATACTTGTTAATGATGTTTATTTCAGGTCCCTTCTGATACTTGCTAACAATAATGTTTTAGGTCCCATCTGATAAACAAATGCTTGATATAAAACCATTGCATGGTTTGTTGATTTATTGTGAATCTCCCCCCCTTGCTTATCTCCAGACTTGTCCTCAAGTCTTTTAAATTTTTGAGAATGATCCTGTAAAAACAAAAATGGAAAGAAAAACATGAAAAAGAATTCATATTGGCCAAACATGTTGGTTTTCCGATATGAATTAGAGTTTGTATTGTGCCAATATCCTAGATTTTCACAACCAAACTCTTTTATTATTTTTTAACTTTTTATTTTTTTTTTTATTTTTTATTTTTCTGGAAGTAGGGAAGGAATATTGCTATGCTTTTCCAATACTTCTATATCATTGTCTTTTGAAACTGTTTTCAAGAAGTCTTCTATGTTTATAGGCTTATGATAAACTTTTAGTCTATGACCATTAACCAGAAAAGAATTTGTTGCTTCATCAATTGTCTTTATCCTTACTGTTCCATTGTTAAAGATTTCTTCTATTTCATATGGCCGAAGCCAATTTGTAGTAAATTTTGCATTGAAATCTTTGGACTTAGAGTCAAAAAGTAGTGCCCAATCTCCTTTATGATTTTTTTTAATGAATTTGTCGTGCCATTTTTTCTCTGTTGTTGAACTAGAGATGTATGTTCCATAGCTTGTTTTCTGATCTCATCTAGTTCATTGAGTTGCATGATCCTCTGTTGTTGTGCTTCTATTAGGCCTAGTCCCAATTCTGCTACAAGTTTATATGTAGCGATCTCAAATTGAATTGGAAACAATACTTCTTTTCTATAAACAAGTTGATAGGGGCTAAATCCAGTAGTATTTTTCCATGTTATCTTATAAGCCCATAGTGCTTCATTCAGCTTCTCTGACCAATATTTTCTATGCATGTTCATTGTCTTTGTCATAATGTTCTCAAGTAATTTGTTTGTAGATTCAACGTGTCCCTTTTCCTATGGGTGGTATGGAGTTGATTTTCTATGCTTAATCTTGTATTTATCTGTCAGGGCTCGAACAAGCTTGGAGGTGATCTGTGTACCTTGATTTGTGACAATCTGCCTTGGAACTCCATACCTTACAAATATTTCTTGATAAAGAAAAGTAACTACTGTAGTTTTCGTTGCTTTGCTAATTTATTTTGCCTCTGCCCATTTTGTTACATAGTCAATACATACTAGGATGTACTTCTTACCATTTGATGGTGGGTTTATAGGAAACACAAAAACAAGAGCCCATTGTTCAAATGGCTCTATGAGTACTTGCGTATTTTTTCTACGCTTAATCTTGTATTTCTCTGTCAAGTCTTGAACAAGCTTGGAGGGAAACTGTGTACCTTGATCTGTGACAATCTGCCTTGGAACTCCATACCTTGCAAATATTTCTTGATAAAGAAAATTAACTACTACAGTTTCTGCTACTTTGCTAATTTATTTTGCCTCTACCCATTTTGTTACATAGTCAGTACATACTAGGATGTACTTGGAACCATTTGATGGTGGGTTGATAGGAAACACAAAAACAAGAGACCATTGTTCAAATGGCTCTATGAGTACTTGCGGACTTAATGGAATTTCATCTGAAACTACAGGTCTACCTATTCTTTGGCAGCTACCACATATTTTAGCATAAGGTTTTGAATATTTGAATAGTGATGGCCAATAGTAGCCTTGATTTAAGACCTTATATGCTGTCCTCTTCCCTGCAAAATGACCACCACATGGTTCGTCATGACATGCTTTTAAAATATCAATGATTTCATCTTCTCTTATACATTTCCTAATTATAAGATCAGATCCTATATATAAAAGATCTCCATTAATCCAAGTGTATCTTGCACTATCTCTAATTATTTTCTTTTTCTGCTTGCTAGTGAAATGTGATGGTAATATTCAAGATGATATATAATTAGCTATATCTACAAACCATGGGGGTTTTACTTGTTATAGAAAATAGATTCTCGCAAGGGTAGTTATCTAACACAGGTATAAGATCATAAGAAGAATCAATTATTGATAGAAAATCTGCTACTTAGTTATCTCTTCTTGGTCGATCTAAAACAATGTTATTAAATTCTTGCATTAATAGAAACCATCTAGTAATTCTTCCATTAGTAATTGTTTTTTTCATTAGATATTTAATGGCTGAATGATCTGTATGGAAAAATATTTGATAACCTATTATATAATGCCTAAATTTATTGACTTCATGGACAACAACTAGCATTTCTTTTTGAGTTACTATGTAGTTTAATTCTACCAGAGTTAAATATTTGCTTATGAAATAGATGGCATAGTTAAACTGATTTGCTTTTTGTCCTAGAGACACTCCTATTGTTGTATCTGATGCATCAGTAGATATATGGAATGGTAATGACCAATTTAGTCCTCTGAGAATGGGTGCTATAGACAATTTTTCTTTCAAAATTTCAAATGCATTTTGACAATTTGTAGCCCATTGAAACTCAATGTCTTTTGCAAGTAGTTTAAACAAGGGTAAAGCTATTTTATTGAAGTTTTCAATGAATCTTCTATAGTAGCTTGCATATCCCAAAAAAATTCTTATTTATTTCTATGTTTTTGGTGGCATTAAGTTTACAATAACTTGTATCTTTTCTGGGTCTACCTTAATTCCAGAAGAAGAAATGTGGTGTCCCAACACTATCCCTTTAGTTAACATCATAAAACATTTCTCATTTCTGAGGGATAGGTTTGTCTCTATGCATCTCTTTATAAAACTTTTTCATGGCTATTCAAACAATCATCTAATGTATCTCCATATATAGCAAAATCATCCATGTAAACCTCTACACATTTATGGATTAGATCAACAAATATTGCAAGGATTGCTCTTTGAAAAGTAACAGGTGCATTACATAACCCAAAAGGAAAAACATTATATGCACGTGTTCCCCATGGACAAGTAAATGTGGTTTTATCTTGGTCATCTAATGCTATCTTAATCTGATTGTATCCACTAAATCCATCAAGAAAAGAAAATAATTTCTTTCCAGCTAATGAATCTAGTACTTGGTCAATGAATGATAATGGGAAGTGATCTTTCAATGTGGCTTTATTCAATTCCCTATAGTCTACACATATTATCCATTTTCCATTTTTTTTTTTGGTACCACAACTAAAGGAGAAACCCATTGATTATTAGAGATAGGGTAGATAAATCCTACCTATAATAATTTCTACAATTCTTCTTGCACTATCTTTTTCAACATTGGATTCATTCTTCTTTGTGGTTATCTTACTCGCTTGATTGTTTCATCTATGTAAATGTGATGGTTACATGTTTTTGGATGGATTCCTTGCATGTATTTATAGTCCCAGGCAAAAGATTTTAAATATTTATGTAATAATGCAATTACTTGTTGTTCTTGTGATGATTGTAGATTATTACCAATATTTAGATTCTTTCCCAGACTTATTTCAACAGTTTTTCTTTGAGAATTGGTAATTGAGTTGACTGGAAAAATGCTTTCAAATGAATTTTGCAATGATTGAATAGTACACTTTTCCTAAAAACATTGATTTAAAAGATGATTTGCAGCTTCATATTGTGTTATTCTTAGTTGCTCAGAACTATCAGGTTCTGAGATAAAAAGATCTATTAAATCCTCATTTTCTTCCTCTTCTCTAAAATTAAAGGCTTGATTAATGCTTAAAAGAGGTTGAGTATTTTCTTGTTAATTATCAAACCATGATAGTAAAGAAGGAGATTAAGCAGGAGGATAGAGTGTAATATGTTTCCTTTCATCTCCATGTGCTATGATCATGCTTCCTGATTTGCATCTAATGAAGGCATCTGTTGTGGCTAACCATGGTCTGCCAAGAATTAAAGGATGGCCTCCTATATTTGTTTTTGGTTTCAAGATCAAAAAGTCTACAGGGTATTCCCATGAATCTAAAGAAAAAAAGATGTCTTCAAGTATTCCTTCCTGTACAACTTTAGACTTATCTGCTAGTTCTAAAATTGTAGTAGTAGGTTGGATGTTTGGTAATTTTAAATACTACATAGTTTATGTTGTCATGACATTTATATCAGCTACTAGATCAATTAAAGTTTTAGGAACTGAAAAATTATTGATTGAAATGGTAACCATAGTGTTTTGGGAAGTTTTACTGTCTACGGATAAATGCTTAAACCCCTAGACTAGTAGCTAAGTCTAGAACAACAGTGCAAAGCATTCACTACCTTTTCTATAACCAATAGATTAAATAAGACAGTAAAGAAGCCTACATGTAGCTTTCACTTACTCCTTATCGCCCTTGACCAATTATGTCGCTCCTTTCCATACTTAATCCACTTGAAAATCACCTGCACATAGACAGAAGACAAAAATCGATCAAATCATATGATAATGATATATTGATTAAACATAGAATGGAATCAAGTTCATAATACACATACGAAAGCATCAATGGACAATACAAACATATGGAAAAAGCTTTGAACACTTTATTAGTAAAGGAAGAGTTACAACCCAATTTTCTTGATTCAGTGTCACTCCTCCTGTTCAATCCCATCCTTTCCTCATAACAAGCAAAACATTTTGACATCATTACAATACTTGAAATCAACTCAAGTCTTATACTAACAACATCTCCCTATAATTCAATGATTTCCATCCAGGCCAACCAGCCAACCCCTGATCACTTAGATGAGTGGTCTTTTTATAGGTGAATGAAGGAAGTTATGCAATAAATGGAGATAATGAATTCTCTTCCAAACTTAGGATTTAGTTCCATGGAGGAAGGGATAAAGGGATTGATGTTCCTTAACTCCCTACCTCATTGAAATTCGAGCCCAAAGGAATAGATAAACTTGGGAAACTTCTAGATGCATCCAATGGATAAGAATATTCCCAAACCCCAATGCAATTTTGTTCAAATTCGCCCAGCGCAGGCCAAAGAGGGCACAAGTGCGCTGCATAGCACCCTAGCAGTGTACTGGATTGCACTGCAGTGCACCTTAATGAAGGCTTTCCTACGCTGATCTTCTTAGAGGAATTTTTTGGATGATTTTAGTCATGGAACTTCTTGGGAAGCTAGGCATTCTGATGGTTGACTTCTTTAGGGCATGTAACAACTGAATTAAGGTTTGATGGGCCCTAATAGTACTGATCTGTAAGTCGGGGGTTGATTTTCCAAAATGGATATGTAATAGTTGCCCCCTAAAGCATGGAGTCGTAAATATGTATGTCGAGTGAAATGATTTATCATGTGGATAGGAGGTTTCGAAGCGAAAGGTGACCTGCATCGATTACAATACATATATCACGATAGTTTGATTTTTTCTCATGAACTTGCTGAGGGAAGGCATACCCATGCTCCGCTTATAAACTTTCATTACATGTACAAATATAGTCATCTACAGATATAGACCCATGAATGGATGACCATGAATATAAGGCCATTGTACATTTGATTTAGTACTCTTGCAAATATCGCAACCCGGATGGATGAAACTAGATCCAGGGTCTTCAATCTCGTTCAATATTTCGCTCAAGTACAAGTCTAACCATGTGAATAGATGATCTGAAGTCGAACATGGGAAGACATAATCTGATTACCAACCAATGGTGCAAGCCGTTAATAGAGGCAAGAGGAATCACTGATAACTATGATGACCCTCAAGGTACTACAGTACATTTTGCATGGTATGAATAAATGATTTGATGTCGAACGCCATACAAAGTCTTTCAGTCGAAGGCCATTGATGTCAAATTGTCATCGGAAGCGAGAAACCTTCCATTGATGTATGCAAGTGTCAAGGTACTGAAGGGGTGTTTCTAAGTCAACTTCTTGGATGATGTGCTGATGTCGAAAAGAAGCGACTCATCGCAGGAGGGCCTTGATGTATCCCACATCAACGACACAAAACAAGGTAAATGATTTTGGAGATAAAAAATTGACTAACGACAGAAGGTTTAGGAATAGTGGTCATGAAAATGAAGGTTTATTGTATTGCAAATTATGAAGTTTGAACTGAATGACTTCTCTTGAACATGTCGGTGACACTAAAATGAATTGGTAGCATTGACCCAAAACAAAGTAATGGATGGTATGATAGACCAACGGTGTGATAACCATCAAGCTGAATGACCTAACCCACATAGTCACGGTGATGAGGTGAATCCATCGCTATTTGAAAGTGTCATGTTCAAGAGCGACTTGCTACCATAAAGTGTTTTCCCCTTTTTCCAATTTTCCCCAGTCATTATTGACCAGTACCTCTCTATCAAGCTTGAGGAGGATAACATATGCTTGTTGTATAATTCCACCCTTTAGGTGAATCCATCGCTATTTGATTCTTTAACGCGTCTAGAAAAGGTGAAACTTGGTCTTGTCTAGATGGACAAGTTTGTCACTATTTGATGTTTTAAACGAGTTTAACGACAAAATAAATCGGTCCTTTTCATGTTTAGAGAGTTTGAAAAGGGACGAAAAGGAAACTCCAAAAGTTCTTTTTCATAAATTTGTCTCTCAAGTCTGAAAAATCATAAAATGATACGAGAGAGAAATCATTTCCAATCCGTTAACGAGTTGGAAAGGACAAGCACTCGAAAATCTTTTCATGTTTATAGAGTCTGAAAAGAGCTTAAAGAGGACTCCATTTTGAGGAACGAGTGGTGTCTAAGATAGCAACTAGTTCCAGTGATGTTGGAACTTCTTAAAACATGTTGATTGATGTGAAGAGGCTGGCTAATAAGACCACTCATTGTAACTGTTCCTCAAAAAAGGTAAAACAACCAAATGAAAGCATATGATCAGGCAAAGAGATGGTGGTGATGGAATGAGACAAACAAGGCTCAAAAGGCTAATAGAATGGAAATCACAAGGGTTAAAATGGAAATGGGTTCATTTTTACACAAGCTTGAACCATAGGGAACTATGCTTGGATTCAGTTTCATGTTTATACAAGCTTGAAGCGAAAAACTATGCTTGAATTCAATTTCATGTTTATACAAGCTTGAAATGAAAAAACTATGCTTGATATTGGTTTACATGCCCCTAGCATGATGAAAGGGAGAGTCTCCTGTAACCATATGGAAGTCGCTGCGGTGAAGTAGGACGGTTATCCAACACCTTTTTGGCTTCGCCAGATAGGGACAAAGGTGAATGGGGTGATTCCCTTCACATAACCTACAGGGAAACTTAAGTTTACCACTAGGTGCATGCCCCCCAAGTTTCATTACATTCACCTAAGTAGACTACTTGCGGCTATCAGGTGGATGGAATGAAGGTTCATATACGAGATTAAGTGAAAGACTCGATGGGGATTTTATGAGATCTAATGAAAGACTCGATTTGGAACTTTGCTCCAGGATACCTTGTGTCTTTTTTTAATGAGCTTGACACAAGACAAGGAACTCTGCTTAGATTCCTTGTTTCATTTTTAAACGAGGTTGACACAAGACCAGGAACTATCCTCATGGGAGCTGTTTCATTTTTTAATGAGGTCGACATAGTAAAAGAACTATCCTCATGGGAGTTGTTTCATTTTTTAATGATGTTGACACAGTAAAAGAACTATCCTCATATATTTCGATCACAAATCATAAGTGGTTATGAAGGAGAGATTTGGTTCCAATGCCCCTAGTACATGATGTACAACATCAATGAATTGATCGTCAGTTGATGTAGGTTTGGAACGGGTTGCCACATAATTAACCCATGGTGGGGATGATACCATTGGTACAAAAGGACCATTTAGGGAAGATGGTTGACTAGGAGCCATATTTGGACCAGGAAATGAAAGCTGCTTAACAGTGACAATTCTGCCTTCATGCGGGAAACAAATCAATCGAAAGAGTGTTGAAACAATAGCTCCCATGTCATAAACATACTTGCCCAAGAAGTAAATTGTAATCTAAAGGGCCTGGGACTACCATCATATTCATATAAACGATTTTTACTCCCAAAGTAATAGGTAACTGAGGTAGTATCCCTAATGGTTGATTGGTTCCTCTATTAAAACCTAACATATTATGTGTAACAGGCATAAGCGGTGGCGAACCAAGCGCTTGCCAAGCAGTTGAGGAAAGGACACTCACTAATGAACCTTCATCTATAATAGTGCTAGATACAATCATATTACAAACCTATACTATGATCTGGAAAGGCACATAAGAAGGAAGGCAGAATCCTGCCAATCGATTCCAATCAGAAGAAGTGACTAGACTACTTGGAGGGGGTGCTGTAGAAATGAGAGAATTAACCCCTTGAGTTATGAGAACTGGAGGATTTTCCTCCTGCCTTGGTGGAACAGGAGGACTGCCCCCAAGCTCATTTGAATCTGAAGAAACAAAAAGAGCCTGAGTGGTATCATATTCACTCTCTTCGGGAAAGGTACGATTTACTGAAGGTGAAATCAAGTCAATTTTTACCTCGACCTGTTGATTTGGGTCGGGTATAGACTCATCAGATTCACTTTCAGAGAGAGTGGGTTTGACCGACGGTTGATTTTGGTCATTCAATTGATCAACCAGTGAAGGATTTAGGGAGAGTTTCCTATAACCAGATGGAAGTCGCTGCAGTGAAGCAGGACAGTTATCCAACCCTCTGTTGGCTTTGTCCAGATAGGGACAAAGGTGAATGGGGTGATTCCCTTCACATAAACTACAAGGAAACTTAACTTTACCCTTCTTTCCATGAACTTTACTACCACTAGTTGATGGTGTGTCACCAACATGATCTCCAAAAGTTGATGACACAAGATGATGTGAACGAGAAGACCAATCTTCTAAGATTTGAGGAATATCAAGACAATTTCGAAGAAGATGGTCTCTTGCACAAAGTTTGCATGGATATCGAACTTTGTGAGGCTTGATGGATTGTTTCTCGTCAGATGTTACATTCAAAGAAATGGTTTGTTGATTGCCGCTCTGCTGAATTTTCTTCTTCTTCTTCTTCTTCTTCCCTTTCTTCTTCTTCTTAGTCACTTGGTTACTAGTACCAATACTTTCACCAGGCGAAGAGGAAGAAGGGGAGGAAGAAAAAACTGAGGAAGAAGGCAAAGGGTCAACTTTAGGATCAACTGGAGTTTTATTTTATCTAGTTGGAGGTGTACTCGATTGCGAAGAAATCATGACATTAGGATTTCCAACACCGTCACCAGACTTCTAGGATGCCTTCAGCAATAGTGACTTCAAGCAGCTTTAGAGAGTGGATAATGATCCCATAACTCTTTGATGTTTCCTTTCCTTAAAGATGATGGAGTGCACTAGAGAGCCTTGAAAAAGAGCTTATCCTTCCTTCCTTCATGAGAGCTTGATCCTTCTTAAGATGAGGTCTTCAATGAAATCTTGATGTAGTAATCTTCCTTCTAGATCAATAGGTCTTCTTCTTCTTTCCTTGTGTCCTTTTTCAAATGATTCTTCTAGCTTCCTTCTCTTCCTCGCATTAGCTCTGATACCATGTTGGAGAATCTAGTATGGTAGCTATTTAAACAACATTCCTTATACTTAATATTTACTTGTGAAATTTAGTTAGATTCTTCATGTTCTTGATTAAATTTTCTTCATCAAATAATTATCAAGAGAATAAACCATAAATATCATAAAAGACAAAGGACACAAAATATAGGCTCCAAGTCAAGGAAAAACCCCTCCAAGGGGAAAAACCAAAAGAATCTCTTCTCTTCTTATCGAATCTAATCAAATGAGAATTCCAAGACCCCCTCTAACCACCAAGTCAGCCCTCCAAAGCCCTTCCAAGAAGTCAAGGTCAACTATAATCAACAAGAGTCAAACCTTACTGAAACTTGCTCCAAACTCATATTTCAACCCCTAATTTTAAACTTCAGCCTACAAATCTCACCCCCTGTAGTAGAACATAATCCCTAATCTTTGCATGTGTGAATAGAAAAGTTAAGATTTCAACCTCTTTCCTTTACTAGGATTTTTCTTCTTGTCTTCTATACTCCTCGCTCTTGTTTCCTTCTTGTTCTATTGAAGATCAAACTTGAAAACGTGTGTCATAAAATGAGTCAAAGTCTCCTTATATATATGCTTCTCATGAGGTTGAATTAGGTCTCTCTAGGCCAACTTTGATAGATAAGGCCGACTTAGCCTTGGGGATCACTTTTACAAATTTGACACAAAAATAAATTATTTTTCATGTTACATTTTGCCAAAATGGGTCTTATACAAAAGATATTGATTCTCTTTACTCATGAAAATTATTCTTATGACATTACAAACCCTAGAAGCATGAAGAACGTGCTTAACCTAGTTGACCAATCAAAAGAAGCATGAAACACATGCTTGAAAATAATAATTTTTCTTTCTTCTTTGGTTTGTTACATAATGACATGAGTACAATGAAAACTATGAAGACTTAAACTATTTACATTTTCCAACAAGACTTGGGCTAGTTTATTGGACATTAGATTTTCCTTGCAACATTTTCTTTACATGCATTTTCTTTTCATTCCAACATTTAGTTTTCAAGGATTTTAGGACGAACTATAACCTGTTGCCAATTAGATCTAACATGCATTGAGTACTTGAATGCTAGTGTTGGGAGTAGTGAAATATAGTACAATGGAGCCAAGCTAGGAGGTCAATGATAAAGGCTAGATAGATATACCTAAAGTTCATGCACTTTTCATTTTGGCTTTTAAAGTTTGTTTTGTATTTTCAACTAGATTAGATTAGGGATTTTATCCCACATATATTTTGCTAGCACCTCTAAGTTCACAAACTCATTATTTTATCATTAAATGTTGGAAATATATTACATATATTTTTAACAACACCACCATGTGCCACAAAACCACTTTTAGTAAAATATGTGTGAAGAAATTGTTGGAAATATTACCAATACTAAGAGGGGGGTGAATTAATATTGCACACTTTTAACAATTGTTTAAAACTTAAAATACAACATGCAAATAACACTTATCAATAACACATTAATTTATGCACGAAACTTATCTTAAATAGTTTCCATATTTTTAAGTACCAACTTGAAGGAGGCAACAACCCTCTAGTTTACTAGCACCTACTGGAAGGAGGAACTAATCCCCTAATTTACATGCTTAAACCTGAAGGAAGCAGCAACTCCCTTGCCTTGATCCACCCTTCCACCCTTGCTTTAATAAAGGGAAATAAGGATTGTCGTACCAGGGATATTGCCCTCTCACATACACTTCACGAGAGAAAAAGCTACAATAGTCTCTTTTTTCCAAGGTGAAAACTTGTAATAGGCTTCTAAATAAACCAGAAACCTTCAAAAAGTGTGCCAAAACCATTTTTAAATATTCACCAAAAAAAAAATTTAAAAACTATGCCAAAATTCTGTAAAAATGTGTCAAAATCCCTTCCATAAAAAACCTCTCCAATCTTGCCTCTCCTCACTTCTGTTTCAAGAGATATGAACCCTAAAAACCCTTATTTTCTTCACTTGTTTAAACATATTCCAATATTCTTGAGAAAATTACTAAAATGCCTCCTCCTCACACTTATATATAGTGCTCTCCGAGGTCCAAACCATCACTATGTGGCAGACTTGTCATTGGTTGGGGCCCACTTGTAAAAGGAATCGTAATTAATAAACTTCAAAAATTCATATCTCCTCAATCATTAGTAGTTAGAGGGAGTGCCATATATTGTTAGAAAGGTCTCATAATAAGCCTTCCAACCATTTATGTTATTCTTCCATTTGAGCTAGGTAAATGGAGTAAAAAATTCATATCTCCTCAATCAAGAGTAGTTAGAGGGAGTGCCATATACTGTTAGAAAGGTCTCATAATAATCTTTCCAACCATTTATGTTATTCTTCCATTTGAGCTAGGTAAATGGAGTAAAAGCACATTGAAAAAAAGGATATCAGATTCTCTTTTTCTTGAAAAACCTTTGTCATCAATGATAATTCTCTTTTTCTTGGATATCTTTTGATATCAATGGAAACTTCTTTCAACAATATCCCCCTTTGTCATTGATCACAACCAATATACTCCCTATGTGATCATGCTCCCCCTGTCTCCATGTTTTTTGGTCTTTCTCTCCCCCTTTGACATCAATGGAAAAGTGGTGTGATTCTTCTCTTTAGGGCCACTCCTTCTGAACTTATTGCGCTCAATAATACTTCACCTTTATTTTATGTATTCTTATCCTTTCTTTCCTTGTTATCCTTGGAGCTTTTTTGCTTGGCTTCGATCTTCTTTCTCTGTTTTTTGTCTAAGATGTATACGTTCTTTGATCTTCTTGTTGTTTTTGCAACCAATCTTCCTTAGTCTTCTTCTCCGATTTCACATCTTTGGGAATCGAACATTAGATTGTATCCTTGATCACATATTTTTCTAACACTAAAGATATTGTTCTTCAAATATTTAACCAGTAAGACATTTGCTTCTTTTACATTTTCACTTACAAGACTTACTACACCCTTTCCATGTATCTTGATAGAGGAGTCATTTCCAAAAGCAACACTGCCACTTGTTCTTTTCTCCAAACTAATAAATTTGTTTTAGTCCCCAGTTATGGGTATCGAACACCCACATTCTATGTACCATTCATCTTCTTTATTTTCAAAAAGCAACGCTAGTTTCCAATCTTCCTTATTTTTATTTTCCCATATTGTATTTGGTTTCTCTTTCTTTATGGTAGGAGAATATTTTTTTACATTTCTGCAATCTTGTGCCTTGTGACCAAGATTATTGCATTTGTAGCATACAATGATCTAATCCATCATTGGATCAAATGTATTGTAATTTTCATTAACAAATCCATGAGAATTTCGACGTCTATGGTTTTCTTTTGTGTATCCATTTTCATTTATGTTTCTTGTATAGTTGTTTCTTGCATTGATTTTACGAAGAATTGCTTTATGTCCAAATTTTCTACAAGAATAATAGTGACCAAGAAAATATACCTAGTAGGAACAAACCTTCTTGGTGACTCAATTTTCTTGAATTATGATCTTCTATTCCAGCTGGTGGTGGCATGTTCTTATTGTTTGTCAGCTCCTTTTTTTGGTTCTTTTCACCTTTCAAAGCATTGGCATAGCTTCTAAACTTTTCTTCATTTTCCCTTATTGGTGGTTTTGTGTTTTCTTTATCTATGATTAATGTTTTTAAATTGTTGTCATAATCAAGTCCTATCATAGTAGTACTTCTTTCATTTCAAGTATTAAATTAACTTTGTTGTTTTCAACATTAGCTCATTTCTTGTGTGATCCAATTTAGCTTTCAATTCCTCATAATCTTGGGTTTATCTGAGTACTCCTTCAAATAGTTAATTGTCTTTTCGACATGATTCTCTTCTTCACACCCTTTTAGTTGGCCTTTCATTCCTCTATTTTTGTTTATGAGCTTGATATTTTCTTCTTCAAAATACCTCAAAATTATGGCAAGATTATCTTCATATTCCTATTTGGTTTCTATATCATCTTTGATTCCCCAAAAGGTGTCCAGTTCCATATTTGTTTCTTGTACATCAAACTTAATTGTATTGTTTATGAACTCTTTTTCAAAATTGATATCATTTGTTTTAGAAGTTTTTTGGTAGCCATCTTTGGTTTCTTGAGTTATGAAGAAAATTTCACTTACCTTTCCTTCTTCTCTGTCACTTTCATCTGAAGAACTATCATCCTCTTTAGACTAATGACTATTTTTCTTATAAAATATTTTCTTTCCTTCAAAAGGAAATCTCATAAAATAGTGTCCTATTTCACCACAATTGAAACATTTAAAGAGTAAATTACCTTTGTATCTTCTGGTTCTCCTTTTTAGCTTCCTTACAAAAGTTTGCTTATGTTATTCTAGGTTGTCATTGATGTCAATATAGCAATATTTGTGATGGAAAATTCTTTGATACATGATTTCCCATTGATCATAATGCGCATAGTGATGAAAGTTTGATATATGATGATATGATGAAAAGGAGGTCAATTGAACAACAACTAAACAACAATTGAACAGCAATTGAACAACAATCGAACAACAATTGAACATAAATTGAACAGAAATCGAACAACAATTGAACAACAATGGAACAACAATTGAACAACAAATGATGCAGTAGATCAAGTAAAGCAACAGGAGCAAGAATCCAAAAAGTAAGATGAAGATTTTATCGAAAGCCATCAAAGAAAAAAGTCATCAGAGCAAGAGAAACAACGATAACAGAGAAGTAAAGAAGACAACTATCGGAAGAGCGGGGATAGAAAAGAACGGACTTCCTTGATCATGGTTGAAGTCCCGCACTCAATCCTAGTTGTTGATCTCATAGTCAACCCTTATATCATGGTCAACCGCAGGGGTTAAGTCCAGTTTTAATCAATGTTCCAGTCGAAGTCCCGAAAACCGTCGATTGCGATAACATTGTGGACCCGCTGCACCATTACAATATGTCCTAAAGAAATATCATATCTATCGCATATCGCAAGTCTTCAAGAGATGTAATGATGGTAAAACCTCTAATTGTGATATCATATTGCAGAACCGCTGCACCACTATAACATGACTTTATACAATTTCGCATCCACGACATCGCTAGTTTCTAAGGATAGGTTTTAAAGGAGAATCATCAAGTACTAAGAATAATGCGAAAAGCTATGCCGACGTACTTTCCATCAACCCAAAAGAAGAAAGATTATTTCATCAAAGGCCCATCTCAAATCCAAATAATGAAGAGAGATTAACTCCAAGGAATAATTTTGATTCAAATCATGGCTATTACAACAAGTATAGAATTATCTTTTTTGGGGCATTGCTTTTATTGTAAAAATTTTGGTCATCAAACTAGACATTGCATGGCCCGTAAGAATGAAACACCAAAATTGAAGGATCAAACAAACAAACCATATGGTCTCAAAGGGAAAGGACAAATCAAGACCTACAACTCTTTTGATCCCTTAGCCAAATTTGATCCAATTTGCTCATTATGTAATGATAATGGACATAATGAACAAAATTCCCCACTCAAAATAAGAAAAGCAAAAAAATAGAATCCCAACACGAATAAATGTGGCCTAGATATATGCGCACACAGTGATGAAAATCATTGGTTTGTGGATAGTGGGTGCTCCAAACATATGAAAGGGGACAAAAGAAAGTTTGTCTCATTGAACAAAAAGAAAGGAAATGTATCCTTTCGAAGTGAATCTGCCAAAATTGTTGGAAAAGGAACTGTTACCCTTATTAATGGAAAAGGAAAGGCTCAAAATGCTTTGCTAGTAAACGGGCTCAAACACAATCTCCTGAGTGTTAGCCAAATCTGTGATCAAGGACATAATGTTGTATTTAGCAATAAATATCGTGAAATAAGGAACTCTTCCTCAAGGGAACTTGTGGCGAAAGGGGTTAGAACATCAGATAACATCTACATTCTGAACAAAATTCAAGAAGATAAATGTTACTTAAGTCAAACAGATGAAAGTTGGTTGTGGCACAAGCGACTTGGACTTACAAGTTTTGATAACTTGATCAATATCAGCAAGATTAATGCAGTACGAGACATCCCAAAGTTATTCAAGCCAAATCAACGAGTACGTGATCCATGTCAACATCGAAAGAAAACTAGAACTAGCCACAAGACCAAGGAGTTATCTACATCAAAACACTTGGAGATCATCCATGCTGATTTATGTGGACCAACTAGAACCTCAGCACTCCAAGGAGAAAGGTACTTTGCTTTATTTGTTGATGACTATACTAGAATGATGTGGGTATATTTCATAAAATATAAATCCGAAGCATTTGAGTGTTTTAAGAATCTTAAAGCTCTTGTAGAAAATGAAAATGATTCTAATATTAAACATCTTAGAACAGATAGAGGGGGAGAATTCACATCAAAAGAGTTTAATGAATTCTATAAAGTACATGGAATCAAAAGAGAACTCTCTGCTGCCAGAACACCCAAGAAAAATGGGGTAGTTGAAAGAAGAAACCGAAAAGTTCAAGAAATGGCAAGCACAATGTTAATAGCCGCTGACTTGCAGCCAAAATTTTGGAGAGAAGCAGTTGAGATAGTTGTTTATACCTTGAATCGAACTCAACTAAGACCAAATAATGAGAAGACTCCTTATGAATTATGGAAAGGAAGACCTGCTTTAGTAAAATACTTCAAGATTTTTGGAAGCAAGTGCTTCATAAAAAGCAATGATGGCTCACCAGGAAAATTTGATTCTTGGGTTGACGAAGGGATATTCCTTGGATATTCTACAAGGAGCAAAGCCTACAAGTGCAACAATAATTGACTACGGAAAATAGTGGAAATAATTGATGTGAATATTGATGAAGACCTTCCAGAAAAATAAATTGAAGATCATGAAGTTGAACCTCTCATTGAAGAAGAACCTGAAAAAGAAGAAAAAGATCAAGAAAAACACAAAGAAAAAGAACCATCTCAAACCCCTTCAATGATGAATTTTATCCAAAAACATCACCCAGAAGAGCAGATTATTGGAAATATAGATGAAGGGATGCAAACCCGAAGAAGGATGACAAGTACACCACAGAAAAATGATGGTTCTCCTCTATCCATGATAGAATCGAAAACATTTACTCAAGCAAGTAAGGATCCCCATTGGGTAGAATCCATGGAAGAAGAAATGTCTCAAATCGAGAAGAATGAGACATGGGAGCTGGTACATTGTCCAAAGGATAAAAATATAACAGGAACCAAGTGGGTGTTTAAAAACAAAATGAATGAAGATGGACAAATCATCAAAAATAAGGCAAGGCTTGTTTGTAAAGGTTATTCACAAATTGAAGGAATTGGCTTTGAAGAAACCTTTCCACCAGTAGCTCGTGTGGAAGCTATAAGGATGTTCTTGGCATTTTCTTGCTCAAAAGGATTTGAAATCTATCAAATGGATGTAAAATCACCAGTTCTAAATGGGGAACTCAAGAAAGAAGTCTAGATGGAGCAACCAGAAGGGATTAATGTAGCAGAAGGAAAAGACTTTGTTTGTAAGTTTAAAAAGGCATTATATGGGTTGAAACAAGCTCCTAGAGCTTGGTACGCAAGATTGGATCACTATATACAGCAACAAGGCTTCAAGAAGGGGGTGGCAGGAAGTAATCTCTACATAAATACGGATAAGGATAAGTTACTAGTCACACTTGTCTATGTTGATGATCTGATTTTTGCTAGTAATAATGATGAGATGAGCCATGAGTTTGCTCAAAATATGTCAAAAGTGTTTGATATGTTTATGATAGGAGAGTTATCTTACTTCCTTGGACTACAAGTATCTCAAACCACGGCAGACATGTTCATATATCAAGCCAAATATCCTAAACAGATGCTTAAAAGATATGGAATGGAAGATTGTGCACCCATGAGCACACATATGACCACAGATTGAAAATTAAGCAAAGATGATGACTCTCCTTCGGTAGATGCAACTCATTACAGGTCAATAATTCGAGCCCTTCTATACTTAACTACTATGAGACCCGACATTATCCAAGCAGTAGGAATGGTGGGAAGATTTCAATTAGCTCCTAAATGATCCCATTTGTTGGCTGTAAAAAGAATTCTCGGATACTTAAAAGGAAATCCTAATTTCAGTCTTTGGTACCTTAAGAGCTCAACTCTTACTGTGACTACATACACTGATGCTGATTGGGCCGGAAGTGTCCATGGTCGAAAAAGTACTAGTGGAAATGCATTATTCCTGGGCGATTGTCTAGTATCTAGGCTTAGCAAAAAATAAACATCCATATCACTATCTACAGCTGAAGCGGAGTATATAGCTACCGTATATTGTTGTACTCAAACATTATGGATGAAGGAAGCTCTGAAAGATGTCAACATAAGTACAAATCAACCAATCACCATCTATTGTGATAACACTAGTGCTATTAGCCTCAGCAAAAATCCATTGATGCACTCAAAGACCAAACATATACCAATCAAGTATCATTTCCTTTGTGAACAAGTAGCTGAACAGAACATCATCTTGGAGTATATCAATACTAAGGAGCAGACAACTGATATTTTCACAAAACCTCTTCCTCGAGAAGAATATGAACATCTTCGTCAAAATATGGGAGTTATTTCTTTAGCATCACATTAAGATGATTCATAAAGATGTTGCATGACAGGGGAGCATTTCAACAAGGGGAGTCCGTGTGCACTCCTTTGCCATTGATGTCAAAGGGGGAGAGGAAGAATATTTCCATCAATGAGAAAGGGAGAGATTGTTATTCTAGGTTGGCATTGATGTCAATATAGCAGTGTTTGTGATGGCAAATTCTTTGATACATGATTGCTCATTGATGCCCATTGATCTTAATGCGCATAGTGATGAAAGTTTGATATATGATGATATGATGAAAAGGAGGTCAATTGAACAGCAACTAAACAACCATTGAACAGTGATTGAACAACAATTAAACAAAAAAAGAATAGCAATCGAATAGCAATCGAACAACAATCGAACAGAAATTGAACAGCAATTGAACAACAAATGACCTGGGAGGTCAATTGATCAGCAATTGAAAAACAAATGACGTAGTAGATCCAATAAAGCAACAGGATCAAGAATCCAAAAAGTAAGATGAAGAGTTTATCGAAAGCCATCAAAGAAACAAGTCATCAGAGCAAGAGCAACAATGATAACAGAGGAGTAAAGAAGACAGGTATCAAAAGCGTGGGGGTAGAAAAGTACGGACTTCCTTGATCGTGGCTAAAGTCGCGCACTCAATCCTAGCTATTGATCTCATAGTCAACCCTTAGATCATGGTCAACTACGAGGGTTAAGGCCGATTTTAATCCATGTGCCAGTATAAGTCCCACAAACTGTCAATTGCGATAACATTGTGGACCCACTGCACCATTACAATACGTCCTAAATGGATATTGCATCCGTCACATATCGCAAGTCTTGAAGAGATGTAACGATGGTAAAACCTCTGATTGCAATATCATATTGCAGACCCACTACACCACTATAACATGAATTTATACAAATTTTCATCTGCAACATCACTAATTTCTAAGGAATGTCAAACCATTGATTGTGATAAGGTTGTGGACCCAACAGGTTTATTAACACCTGCTTAAGATCATATCGCATCAGCACCGTCGGCCATAGGGGATCGAATATGCTATGAGAAGACCTTTGGAAGTTGTGATTGTGATTAAAGGTGATCACGTGGCATGTGGGACCTCCATATGGGTAACTTATCTCGGGCATCTGTCATAGAGAAGAGGTAACAATTTGTGAACTTGAAGAAACAGAGGAAGTCGGAAGGTCAAGCGAACAAAAGAAGAAGTCGAAAGGTCGAGAAGCCAAAGGTCTGGCAAAAGATGAATGTACAAAAGAAGCCGAAGATTGAGTGAGAGAGATGGAAGCAGGAGGACAGAAGTAAGTCATAGGTCCAGCAAGGTTGGGAGCATAGAATAACTACCAAACATATCTAGACAATATATAGCAGAGGGTTGGAGCCCTTGGGGTTGGTACCTCGGAATTGGAAGGATTGGTGTCCTTGGAGTTGGTGCTCCTAAATCCAAGGTTGGTGCCTTGACAAGACAGGGTTGATGCTCTAGAGGTTGAAGCCTCACAAAAATTCCAAGTTAGTGCTTGGAAACTAGTTGAAGCCCTATATACATTGTACTTGATTTATTATAAAGATTATATTAATAAAATCATTTATTCCTATTGTTCATTTTGTGTTCTAAATATAAATGATTTAACTGATAAAAATAAAAATTGAAAAGGAATGTTGA